>JXPZ01000853.1:0-70244 GCA_001014575.1 Themira minor
AAAAAAAAAATAATTAAATATCCATTTTATATGGTATGTACAAGCTTTATTTCATACAATGCCCAGTGTCCTCCAATCGAGTAAATCACTCAATCTTTCTGTTCTATTACGCTGTATGATTCTTTGGCGTCTGTTAAGTCGTGAAAATTCCATCATGTAATTAGAAAGTTGTTGTACGCTTGCTTCAAGCCCTATATAACGTCTATCCACTATGTAAATTCCATAAGATTTTGGGTCTGTCACGTGTTCTTGCATAAAGCATCCAAACCCGGACAGATTTGTGGTTATACTGGGTATTCCCATTACAGTACATTCTGCGGGTGTGTATCCCCAAGGTTCATAATATGATGGGAATACACCCAAATGACAACCTCGGACGAATTCCTCATAATCAATGCCAAATAGTGGATTTGTGGATGTAAGAAACTCTGGATGGAAGACCATTTTGACTCGGTCATGAACTGAGTTAAAAAGATGACAACGGCGAATAGCTGCCAAAACCGGATCGTTCCAATCATCAACCTAAAATAAGGGATAACCACAAATACAGTCCCACTTAATAAACAAATACGTACAATGTTGTGTGTTGTCACAGGAGGGGGATTGTCCCTTTGCATAGCGTACATGCAACGTTTAATTTTGACCAAGTCCTCCTTTGTTAGTAATTCCTCAGGACCAGGTATGTGACCTTTAAGACATGTATCGAACATGCGCTTCCCAATGAAATTTTGTACGTTATTAATGGTATCACGTAATTGTTTTACTACTGCATGCCCTCGAAGTGAGTCGACGTTAAAATTATTTGTTTTAGTTGGAAATATCAAGAAGGCTACAACTGTTGTGTCAGGCTTCTCGTGTTTTAGCATTGCATTTAAACGAGCTAAAGACTCAATGAATATATCAGCGCCTTTATTTCCAAATTCATATCGACCCGCTATGAAGAAGTACAAGGTTTTGTCTAAGTCAAAATCCATATGCCTGTTATAGTGGAAACATAAAAAAAAAGGTTAAAACATTGACGTAATTGATATATTGAATGAAGATTTATAAATACCCATAAAAATGTCCTCTGACAAAATCATTGATTTTCTCTTTGGCTACGGCATGCAAATTTTGGAATTCATGGATTGCCGAGAATTTCTTCACATTCAAGCCATTTGGAGTAATAATATCTGGCTTACGTTTCAGTAAATGTTCTGCTTCATATCCAGTGATTTCTGAGACAGTAGTGAATACGTGCGATAAATGGGTGGCAGCTCTTTCTATGCAATATCGGTGATATATTTGGCGCTTTCCAGCCTCTTCGTCGACTGCAAACTTGTCTAAGTTATTGTAGAAGTCAGTATTTCCCGCACACAAGTAGCGACCCAAGAGAGTGGCGTGAGTAGTAAATACCGTGGCAATTTCTACGTGACGGGTGCGTATCGCGATTAATCCTACACCCGCTTGCCATTCATGAAAGTGTGCTACAATGCGTGGATTCTGAAGATCATTTGTATTTGAGTACTCGACAGCTCTATTTCGGAACTCTTCTAAAAACTCAGCAA
This sequence comes from Themira minor, assembly GCA_001014575.1. Taxonomy (NCBI): domain Eukaryota; kingdom Metazoa; phylum Arthropoda; class Insecta; order Diptera; family Sepsidae; genus Themira; species Themira minor. The sequence goes on from JXPZ01000853.1 coordinate 1,548, forward strand.
TCATGTATCCCAGAATTATGGCATCATTAGTTTCTACATCCAAATGGGGCACTCCTTCAATTATATAATTGAAATATATTATTAAAATGTAAATTATTTCAAATTGTATGTTACTTACCCACATGGCATTTATCCCATAACTCTGATTTGAACTGGTCCAATCGCCATGCCCCCGACGATATGTCAAACAGAATCAATTGTGGATTACCATCAACAAGCCAACGGCCGGTATGAATCTTATAGCCCCTTGAGCGCATTGTATTAACAGCTTCTAAGATAGGATTACCACGTGGAAATTCCATTTCCTCCATTTCGGTACGTGCACATAACTCTTTATAAGGACCTATCATACACAATTGTTCTCCCATTTCCTCAGTGGAGACATAGGCTTTAGAGCGTATCACCGTGTAGATGCCTCCTACTTTATTAGCTACCTCCCATGCGATTTCAAAGTTCCAACGGTTTTCACGTGACGCTATATCACCGCGGTCAAAATAATCCTTCAAGTCTGCTCCAGACTCAACGCGAGATACCCTTCTCATCATCTATGTTTAATATAAAATTATTCAATAAGAATATAAATTAATTTTCGCATATTATAGTTTTAGTATATAAATTAAGTATTCTTATAATGCATTCAAATATTAAAATGTATGTACATTTACATACAAACGATTATATAAATTATTCAAATACTCGCATTTAGTGAATGTTCTTACTTCTGTTACAATCAAATTTATATACAAAATTTCTCTGAGAAAGTGATCCTCACATTGCCTCTCCCCAATTCATAATAAAATCCATATGTATACGTGTTTGTACATACTGATTATAACAAAACAGCTGTTAGAGATTAAAATTTAATTTTTAACAGTATGCGTTTAAAAACTTTTTCAGAAACGTTAAAACAACTTTTAATTATTTGTTAATTAATATTTCAGAAGAGGAAAATGTTTTATATATATCCATATATCACTTTAGAACATAATTGCATTTTTATCACGATATACAAATAAAAAAGGTTTCGTTGTCATGTGAACTAAACATATAAGTAAATTTTGAATAATTTTCTGTTAACAAAATACATATTAAATAAGTTATTCGTTACCTTTTAGCTGAATTTATTTTCCAAATAAAATATGCTATAAATTGCTCACTTAAAAAAAGGTTCTAAATGTACACTTTATAAATGTCAAATAAAGGTCAACGCAATGCTCTATGCAGAGTTTTTACTTCCTTTTTGAAATTAAAGTTAAAACTGACGTGATGTCTTGTGTGATAATGAGTTATAAAATGAATAAATTATGTCCCGAATTAAAAAAATTTTTGTGCACAATTCTCGTTTGACCACAATTTATTAAATTCGACCGAATTTGCCAAAATATCCACACACAAACCACTGAAATAATATAGTCCCGCTAGCGTGGCAAGCCAAGACCACGAACTAAGGAAGGCAAAGTATAAATAAGCAATTTAAGCAATGTACAGTGCAACATTGACAAAGAACTAAATAACACAAACTCTCTTTAAGAGCATCGACATCTGTGCAAAGATGTATATACATATGAAAAATATACATCAAGTTATTCTCATCTACAGCGTCTATTTTGTTTTGTCTTCGAACTATACACATATATGTCTACAATCAACTACAGTTTTTGGCGTTAAGGTAAATTTTCGAGAGCATGATTCTCTTTTTTTTTTTAATTCAAGCTACATTCTATTTCTCTTTGCACGCATTTTTTTATATACTTCCACTAAACGTAAAGAGCATAATCATGCGTGCACGTATAGAGATTATATTCAAGGTCAAATTAAAGTCAAAATCTTACAAGTTCAATATTTTTGACACAAACCAAATTTAAAGTCCCTCTACCGGTATTTTATAAAAAAGTAGGTCCACACAATTGGGAAGTATTGTGATTCTTGTGGAAATACTGACTTATTGTTATTGATGAAAAACAATTATGGAGGCTTTTATTGATATACAATTCATTACATGTTACAATGTTAACAAATGTCTATAAATACGGGAACAAGTGATAATACACAATGCCAAAGATATATGTATATTGAAATTAATTACGTCAATCTTAAGTTCTATGTACATATGTTTAAAAAAAATATTGTTCTTGCATATTTACGCGATCCTCAAGCAAATGTTGTAAAGCAAAAATGTGTGTTTGTGAGATTACTTGCAAGGCTTATTGGTCTGCACTGACTCATATGTCACTATAGTTGGTGAAATATCAAAAATAAAATCAAACTATTTCTCAATATACAACTAGTGAGTCGATAACTTCACAAGGAAGTGAACATCAAGTTGTCTCCCTAGATATTGGATTACTTATAAAAATAAAAAGCGTTTGGAAACAAAGTAGCCTAATAGTCGTTGTTCTACAGACAAAACGAACTTTAAAAAGCCAACTTATGACTAAACTTAAGAAAATAGAAAAACGGAGATACGTAGATCTGCTTCGATGTCAAATACTAAATACTAGTTCGAGGTAATTCTGTTGACATCAAGTCGATGTCGAACACGATATCTTTTGACGGTCTGATAATGGTAGCCATCATTGCCGAAAATTGTGGAGTTTAGTGTCTCATTATTTTCAAACGAAGATCCAATAGGTATACCAATTGGAATGTCAGCAATAGCGGGAGATTCTCTTACTATAGGTAAATACTCATTTAAAGATAGTTCCCTGGTTTCGCGACGATGACGAAAGCGAAATCGCTTTACAGTTCTGTGGCGGTACCCATCCTCTGTCGACGGACTACCTTCAAACGGGCTCTTCTCGTGCTTTTTGACAGTAAGAGAAGGATCTTCAAAAGTTGGTAAATAATGATTAGGGGTCAAAGAGGCTAAGGTCGTTCCAAACAATACAAGTGCTACCAAAAAAAAATTCTAAAATATTAAAAAGGTATCATTTAAATTTGTATATATATTTCTACTTTGTTCGTTGTCTTACCATTTCTATAGTTGTACACCTTCCTGAAGAAATAAACGATTGATGGTTGAGATGTACGAGCATAGCATATTTATACAAATCTCCTCATAAATCGACATGACAAGAGCAGATAGAATTTGAAATGTGATGATTTGGTCAAAATTAAGCTCATAAAATAGTTTTCTTACAATAAGAGACTGCTAATACAATAACACGTTTTTGAAGTGGTGACAGGTTGTTTGTTTTCATTGACATGCGGCCATCCAACTTACTTTTTAAATTTTCAAAAATAAAAATGTTCCCAAAGTTTAAGAAATCTGAAGAACCGGTTTTGCTAGAACTGGGGAAGAGACAGCACATACATATTTAAGATCATATTATGCAGAAAACACAAAATAATTATATTTCTAACTATATATAGTTTTGCAATTATATATAAGTAGTAGATTATAAGTGGAGCCTTCAAGAACATGGCTAACTGTTGTTAACTGATAGCAATGACCACAGAAAATTATAAAAATTAAAAGAATGGCAATACAAAGATTCGTTGCTTTGTATATGGTTTATTTGACTTTTGTGCAAATTATGTGAGTACGTGTGGTCATTGTTATTAAGTTTTTCATTTCTGATGATTTATCTTTATTATTTTAAATAGTTTAGGCAATTAGGTAATGCAATTAATATATTTTCCATTGTTCCTCAAGTTTCATTGGTTTTTTTTTTTAGTACCCATGGTTTAAAAATTGGTTAAAAATGAAATGTTGGATGATAGTATTTAGTGTAATGCAAAGTGAAATCTGTCAATTTTGAAATATACATATTTGAAACAAGTGATAAAAACAATTTAATATTTTTAAATGTAAATGTTTCATCACCTTCAAATCATAATCACTCAATTTTTAAGGTCAAATTGTTGCTTGGTATATGAACAAATAAATTCTGTTTTTAAGCCCGGTACAAATTACTGGATTAGGATTTTCTCTATTTTAATTATATTTCAATTTGTATAATAACATGATTGTATGTGCTATTCATTAAGATGTGAATATCTTTACAAATCCATTCTTTTATACTTAAAATCATACAAACATGTAACAAAATTAAAACACGCCTTACACCATTAAACGACAAAGATAATTTCAAACAAGTCTATGTAACTAGTCGAGGAAGTCCTGGTGTGTCAAATTACTTTAATTACATGGTATTTTGTCGTTTCGTGTATATAACATACATAAAAACGAAATTATGTGAAAATTGGGTCTATTCACGGAATCAGTTTTTGTATGTTATAACATTATATCAGATAAACTGGAGGCATGCCAAAAGTATAAGACTTAATAAATTGTGACATTTCACACCCTGTTTTAACATGGATTAACCAGCAACATGTTGTTGTTTTTTTTCATAAAACCTTTAAAATGTTATGCACTACATTAAATAAACCAAAATAAAATAAAATAAAATATTTTTGTATATTTTGTTTATGGGAGGTACTTGAACTATTATACTTACGGAGCCGACCCAAATTTCGACAATACGTTTGGATTAAAACTTTCGTGTACCCAATATATAAGAGGTCGGCCAATTAAATGAAAAATTATAGTGTATTGTAATCATGTTTATTTTATGTATTTGATAATTTGTGGTTGTAGGATAACATAATGTGCATTTTATATGGGTAATATTAAAATTAAATGGTGTAGAATTTTAGTTTTCCAAATTATTATAAAAACTTCATCATATTGATATCGGTTCCAGAATTTAATAATATTTGTTCTGGAGTCATTGGGGCACTGAGGTTTATCCAACTTTTTGGTAGACCTGCATCTTCACGGGCCGATTGTAGAGCATGTTGCATTGCAAATGCAATTGAAATGGCAAGACATATTGCCGGTTCTCCAGTAGCTAAAAAAATTAGTGATGTTAACAAGGGTAAAATATTTGAAATTGGTAGTTTAAGTACCTTTGGAACGCCTAAAGCCGGCTTTGTTGGCACTTTGGGGTAAGAACTGTATGCGGAAGTCAATCGGAATATCTTTAGCACCAGGAGGTTTATAATTCCATGTTCGATTGGTTAAAACCTCTCCAGTTGTCTCGTCTATCAATATTTTTTCCGATGTCCAATATCCTAGACCCATCATGAAAGCTCCTTCTATTTGGCCTACATCAACGTAAGGGTTCAAACTTTCACCGGTGTCTTCCAGAATATCGACCCGATTTATCAAATAGTTGCCAGTTAAGACATCTATCTCTATCTCAGTAAGACATGTGCCACAGACAGTATACGATTGTAGATCGCTCTGCTTGCAATCTTCACTAACGATCAAATTGATTTGGCGATTATACGCTTCTTTTACTATTTGATCCCATGATGGATTCTTCATTTCATCACGAACTGTCTTCAAACGTTCATTTAGAACATCGCAACACTTCTGTACAGCCTTAAATATTTTGTAGATATCGTTTTGTTAACTTCGTGTTACTGGAATTTAAAGCAAAGTTCCATCAGATATTATACTTACAAAGCAAATCACTTCACTCCCGATAGAACCTCCAGTAACCATTGAATTGGCTCCATTTATAGTGTCGCTTCCTTCTATTTTTACCATGTTAATCGGTATATTAAGAGCGTGTGCGGCTACTTGTGCGACCTTTGTGTTCATTCCTTGGCCCATTTCTATGCCTCCATGAGTAATGACGACTGAAAAAACGAAAAATAAGATTTACCGAATCTTTCAAATGACAAAAAATAATTTATTTGAACAGGAGGAATTGTTTGTCATAATCACAATATTGGGCTCCCAAAAATCTATTCAATAACTGAATTTCTATTAAAAAATATTATCATTGTATAAAAAAGTGCAGAAAACAAAAAAAAAATTACAATTTACCTGTGCCGTCAGCATGATAGACAGCTAGAGTTGCAGAGTATTGCCCGAAGTAACCAATACTGTACTCACTAACTGCTAATCCAAGGCCTTTTTTGCGCCAACGATTTTTTTCGTTGAATAATTGTATTTCTTGTTTGCGTTGCTTGTAATTAGTTGTTTGTACAAAAGTCGACAACATTTTTTCTATGATATGACCGGGAACCATATTCGCAAAACGCACATCGACTGAGTCTAAACCGGTCTCGAATGCGATATGTTCTATAATATTTTCTATCATAGCAATTCCTTCAACTGAGCCAGGAGCACGACAAGCAGTGTTGTTTGGAGAATCGGTAAGCACCATAAAGCCGTCTAGTTTGTAGTTGTCCTTGAATTCATAGCAGTTCTTGGAAAGAAGAAGTGTATGACCCATTGGGGACTCATTTTCAAGCCAGCCAGCATCTTCGTAAAATGTACTAGATAACCAAGCAATTTTACCGGTTTGCTTGTTAACATAAAAATCATAATTTGCAGAAAAGGCCCAACGTTTTCCTAAAGTTGTCATCATGGACTCCATTGACTGAACGACACGTACCGGGCGGTTAAGCTTATACGCTGCAAGTGCAGCACCACATGCTGCTAGATTGCAACGGGTGGCTTTGCCACCATATCCACCACCAAGGCGACGCACCTTAACTTGTACTTCATTTAATTTTAGATTCAACAAATTAGCAATTGTAATTTGTACGACATCCATCCACTGTGTTGCGGTATACACTTGAACGCCACCCTCGTTAGGTAATACTACCGAAGTTTGGGGCTCCATAAAATAATGGTACTGGAGGCCCATATCAATTTTTCCGGATCCTTTGCAGTTGTACTCACCTTTTGGTGCAATTTCATCTATGGGCGATTTTATCGTATGTTTCATTCGGTCAACTGATTTATTCATTAAAGCGCTCTTTAGATTAGGTATCACCATTGCACTGCCCCCTGAATAAGTAAGTTCAACTAGCTCGGCAGCTTTTTGAGCTAGTGTATTTGATTCGGCTACTATCACACCTATTGGTTGATCATAGTATTTTAATTCATCTACAGGAAATAGTTCTTCGTCAACTTGAAAGAGAAATTTATCGCCTTTTGCGATCAAATTTGTACCAGGTATGTCCTTGGCAGACAGAAAAGCGACTACTCCTGGAAGTTTCATAGCTGCAGAAGTATCAATTTTTGTAACCTTAGCACCAATCTTCTTGCCTGTCACGAATGCTGCCCACAATTGTTGTGTCTGTACTGGAAGATCATTGGTATATTTAGCTTCACCTGAAGCCTGAACAAGTCCTTCGTGCTTTTCGATGGGCTGATGTATGGGATTATTCTTTTCAATTTTGTCAAATAACTGTTTGCCTGAGGATACAGGTCGTTTAAGTTGTTCTCCTCCGCTTATTAATTTTTCCGGAAGGGAGCCGATAGGGTAATGTTTCAGCAAGAATTTGTAAAACAAACCGGATGCCAAAAGCCTTTTATAATATGGGGAAGGTTCCCCTGGTACATGATCGACTTTCAATTCAGAGTTCAATATTTGAAATATTGTTAATTGCTTGTCAAAAGGATTATTTCCAACCAAATAGTTTTCGCAATCTTTAGCATGAGCGAACTCACAGCTAATCCCACCAAAGCATATTCGTGATGATACAACTGTATTTGTGCTCTTTTGCATTTTCAGTAAGAAAGCTGCATTAATGTATGCATGGGCATTTTGTGCTCGTGGCATTATCTACAATTATATGCTCATTAATAATATATGTAATTAGAGATCGCTAAATATTACCTTGTATGAGTCAAAAATAAAATCTGCCAATGAATACGGTTTTAGAATAAATGAATAAATAACCTTTTTCGACATTGACATCTTCAAGTATTCACTAAGTGATATAATTATTTGATTGGATTCATTTTCATTAATTACAATTTGCACGTCTAGGGCTTCAAACGCAGTGAAAATATCAGAGGGAAATTCATTATTCTGGTGCTTTATAGTCAAGTTTCCAGCTAAAGTGCCAGTCTGTGGTAAAGATAATATTTAAAAAACACTTCAAAATATATATATAATGTACGTAATTCGTGTGTATGAATAAAAAACTATGTAGTGTTCTCTAATCAGAATTGCAATACATAATGGCGATTGCTTTCAAATATTTTGTGTAGATAAGACTTACATTTCTCACTGGAACGTTCGCAATTAAGTCAAAGTGACGCCAAAGTTGTTTGCAGTATTCGAAGCCCTCATGATTAGATACCTTTTGAAAAACCTCCATCGTCTCGGCTAGACTTAAATTTCCGCCTAGTACCAAAGCTTCTGTACTAATTTGGAACTGGCATAGCTCTGGTACGCCATTAATATCAATAAAATGCTTTATGTCATCGGGACGGCGATATACTCCTTGAGCTGTGTTTCCGGCTATCAAAGTGTACTTTTGTTGATCGTCGAGTTCATTGAAAATTTTAAATATGTCTGACAGATTTTGGGGCCAATACCATTGACAGCCATCGCCATATTGAAAGGACTTTAGCTTTGTGATAGTTTTGCGTTTGCAATTACCATTGCAGAAGTTGCCCGTTTTTGGACAAGATTTTAGGGTTAAGTCCTCTATGTCTTTACAATCATTTGGGATTTCAATATTGCTATCTACAGCAAAAGACTTCATTGCATCCAAAATCGGACGATATCCTGTGCAACGGCACATGTTACCAGCGAATGCATTTTCTATTTCTTCCATGGTGACTTCGTTATTTTTTGACTTTAGTAGTGCGTACATATTCATAACAAAGCCAGGACTACAATAACCGCATTGAGTGCCGTTCAGTTTTACCAATCGTTTTTGTATGGAATGATATCCGATTAATTTATTTCCAATACCCTCAATAGTTGTAATTGTCAATCCATTACAGGAATTCAGTAATGTTAGGCACTTTATAATAAGTAAAAATATAAATAATTAAATAAATTCCCAAAATACAATAAACTTTTAACAACTTACAGAATTTACAGCCCAAGTTCGGTTTTCACCGAATGCAGAATGTTTCCCTTGGACAACGCATATGCAAACTCCACATCCTCCCTCCTGACACATAAATTTTGTACCAGACAGACCGACATATTCACGAATAAACGTATTTAATGTAATATCAGGAGGAAAGCTCTGAAGATTTACTGTATCAAACAATTTTGAAAATAAAATAAAGTAATAAAATAAAGTAATATAATAAAACTTACCAGAGTAAAATTTTTCATTTATGAAAAAACTAGTTGTCATTGCGCTTAATAATAAATAATGACCGTGTGACTTCAATTATTCAATCAAACTGGCACTGTCGAAATAATTAAAGCAATGATCGGTTGAAGCGTTTCTAACAGCATTAATAAGCGTTTCGAAAAATGAGAGAGGGCATGGAAGTACGCAGTGATAAGTGAAAAGAGAGAACATTTCAAATTCTCGGAAAATGTGTGTGTGTTATATAGGTATATTAAAGGTGTATATAATGAAAAAACTTGTATGTACATGTTCGCATATGTTATGCATGACAACTGTTTTGTTATATGTAAAACAAAATGTTGACTTCCCAACAAATACTGCATATAAAATTCTGCTATTAAAAAATAAAATGATACAATATACATGTACGCCATATGTTGTTCAATTCTTTTTAATTGATATTTGTACATAGTTATCATTTATAAATTTGTACCCTACACCATACATTATATTTTAATCATACAGTACATACATTATGATGTAACGTGTTGATTAGAAATCAATATACAATTCAATCGTAGTATACAAGCAGTTTGTATATGTATGAGCTGAAATTAATAGTATTTTTTAAATTTGTAAGAGAAAAAACTACTGTAAAGAAAATAGTTTGGGATCCGTGCCTGAATTCAATAGAATAGTTTCAGGTGTTGTTGGAGCTCCCAGCCGGACCCATTCCCTCTTTATGCCAGCGTCTTCTCGAGCAGATTGAACTGCGTGCTGTATTGCAAAAATTGCGCTAACAGCGAGACAGCATGGTGGTTCTCCAGTGGCTTTAGAACGCATGAAGCCAGCTGGATGGGGATTGTTCTGTATGATTTCAACACGGAAATCTATGGGTATGTCCTTAGCCCCTGGTGGCTTATAATTCCATGTTCTATTTGTCAAAAGTTGTCCAGTTTGCCGATCGTAAATGAGCTCCTCTGTTAGAAAGTAGCCTAAGCACATAACAAAGGCGCCCTCGATTTGACCAATGTCTATGTACGGACTTAGACTTTCTCCGGCATCCTCCAGAATGTCAACACGTTTTATTAGATGATTGCCAGTTAGCATATCCACTTCCATTTCAGTCAGTGCCAAACCATATACCTCATAAGGTTCCATGTCGCCTTTCTTAAAATCTTCACTTGCGATCATGTTAATAGATTTTTGCCAAGCGGTATCAACTATCTCTTGCCAGGTAGCATTTTTGTTTAATGTGGCTCTGACAGGCTGAAGACGTTTATTAAGAGTATTACATGCTTTGCGTACTGCATAACAAAGACTTTCGCTACCCACTGCACCACCAGTTACCATTGCATTTGCTCCATTAAGTGTATCACTAGCCTCGATTTTAATAAATTGGTAGGGGACACCTAAAACGTACGCAGCTACTTGTGCAATTTTTGTATTCATTCCTTGAAAATAAAATAAATTATGTTATTTTAAGTACTTCTATATTTGAAAATTGTTAACCTTGTCCCATCTCTATGCCTCCATGTGATATAACAACCGTGCCGTCGCCATGATATATAGCAACTGTAGCTGGAAACTGTCCAAAGTATTGGATTGGATATTCCATTATAGCCATTCCAATTCCTCGCTTGATCCATCGGTTATTTTTATTAAACTCTTCAATTTGTTCACGACGCAATTTATACTCCGTGTTTTCCATGAACTGAGGCAACAAATTTTTGAGTTTATTACCAGGGGCTATATTGATAAGACGCACGTCAGCGGGATCTAGTTTCGCTTCAAACGCTATATGCTCAATTATATTTTCGATCATTGCAATTCCTATGGATTACTTTCAGTTTAAACTGTTTTCACAAATAATGTTGTTAAACACAATGTTTCATACCTTCCACTGAACCCGGGGCCCTGCACCAAGTGGCACTAGGTGCATCGGTGAGGACAGCTAAGCCTTCGATTTTTAAATTATCACTAGTAAATTGATAACAATTCTTAGCGGTAACTGTGGAATGAAAATCAATAGGATTTTCATTTAAAGTGCATCCGGCATCTTCATAAAATATATTCTTTAGACCAACAATTTTGCCATCGGACTTGATATGAAAGTCATATTCTGAGCGACAACCCCATCGTTTTCCATTGCAGCTCATCATCGATTCGATTGTTTGCACAAATCGAACTGGACGATTCAGTTTGTAACATACTAAAGATGCCGCACAAGCAACTTGGTTGCATCTGGAAATTTTACTACCGTATGCTCCACCGAGACGTCGCACTTTTAATTGGACCTCGTTTATCTGAACTTTGAGAGCTTTAGCAATTACCGCTTGGGTGTGGTCCATCCATTGTGTTGCACACCACACTTGTAAGCCTCCTTCGAACGGTACAACGATAGTGGTTTGGGGTTCCATTGTGAAATGATACTGAAGGCCAATTTCGAAAAATCCATTACTAGAGATGTCTGGTTTGTCAGAGAGAGTGATATCTTGAATTGGAACTTTCGAATTATTATCAAGGTTTTCGGCTAAACCATCTGAAATTGAAAGTACAACTTTTTTGGTTGGTTGCTTGGAATACATAACTGTAACATTTCCAGCTGCTTTTCGAGCAATGTCTGCTGTTATGGCAACAACTACACCCAACGGTTGATCATAGTATTTTACATCACTTGAACAAAATATTTCCTCGGTTGCATAACCAAAGGACGGATCAACGAAAGTATTTGAGCCAGGTATATCCTGTGCAGAATAAAAAGCTATAACACCTGGAGTACTTATGGCGTTAGAAGCGTCTATTGACTCAATAATTGCTCCCACTTTAGTAGCGGAAACAAATGCACAGTATAGAGTGTTTTTTGTAGTCAGTGTGTCATTCATATAAGTAGCTTCCCCTGCACATTGCATTATGCCTATGAATAAGGATTATACTTTAATATTATTTCTATTTGAAAAATATTACATACCTTCAAGTTTTTCTAACGGTTCAGTTACAGGATAGTGTTCTTTATTTGAGGTAAATTTCTGCGTTCCAGAAGATAAAGCCCTTTTTAGCACGGAAGCGCCGGATTTAAATTCATCTTTAATGTTATCAATGGGTGCAATATCTAATATAAACTTATAAAAAAGTCCACACGCTAGTTTTATGCGAAACTCGGGAGAGCTGTCGGGAAGATTCCAATTTGGTTTAAGGGTCTGACCTAACTCCTCAAAAATATTGGTCAATATTTTCCCATCGAAAAGCATTTTGCCTCTAATCATGTCTTCAACAGACTTTGCATGAGCGAAATCTTTATCAATTCCACCAAAACATATTCTGGCTGTATTTACTTTACGATTCGTGTTATCCATTTCAAAGAGAAAAGCTGCATTTACGTATGCATGAGCATTTTGTGCTCTTGGCATAACCTAAATAAATAAAGAGTACGTTTCAAAAGGTTTAATATTCATATAGCGAGTATTACCTTAAACGATTTAAATATAAATGTATCTTGAGGATACGGATTCAATTCAAATGCGGTTATAATTGTTTTGTTAAAAGGAGTTTTAAGAAAATCCATAATGGTCATTCGTTTTTCAGATGCTTTATCAGTTTTTATAAGAACTTGAACTTTTAAAGCTTCAAAGCATATGAATATGTCTGAAGGGAACTCCGGGTATAACTTCTTCATGACTATATTTCCTGCCAAAGTACCAGTCTACTTTGTCCAAACAATGCAATAATTATATTAGGTTAACATAAATTGCATAGTACTTACATTTCTTACTGGAATATTTGCTATTAAATCGAAATGGTTCCGCAATTGATTGCAATATTCGAAACCAGGTGTTGTAGATGCCTCTGAAAATACTTCCATAGCTTCAGTAAGACTTAGATTTGCTCCTAATACAAGTTTATCCTTCGTGATACTATACATTTTTAAAAGTCCTATTCCGTTAATATCAATAAAGTGGTTTATGTTTCTTGAACGTCGGTATACCCCATGTGAAGTATTTCCTGCCAAAATAAAATAATTGTTCGAATCATCGATGGTTTTAAGAATGTTGAAAAGCTCATTTATCGACTTTGGCCAGTGCCATTCAGTGCCGTCCTCACAAATCAATGTATTGAGGGCTTTGGGGCATGTGCCAACACACATTTTTCCATCCGTTCGGCATAATTTCTTGTTCAAATCTTCTATGTCACTACTGCATTGAACAGGTGCTCCAACATCACTGTCTATTGCGAATGTTTTCATTGCATCTAATATGGGACGATACCCTGTACAGCGACATATATTTCCACCAAACGAGTTTTCGATTTCATCCATGGTCACTCTTCCACTCTTTGACTCGAGCAGTCCATACATGTTCATCACGAACCCGGGCGAACAGAAGCCACATTGTGATCCATTCTGCTTAGATAACTGTTTTTGAATGGGATGGTAACCGAGGCGTTTATTTCCAATGCCTTCTATAGTGATAATTTCATAGTCGATGCAAGTGTTAAGCAAAGTTAGACACTACCGAATAGAAACATATTGTTGTAAAAATTATAAACAATTCAGACAATGAAAACTCACCGAGTTAACCGCCCATGTACATTTTTTACCAGTAAGCGGATGCTTGGACTTGATCACACAAATGCACACACCACACCCACCTTCCAAACACATGAATTTCGTTGCCGTTAACTGAGCGTGTTCTCTAATAAATGTATTCAATGTGATGCCGGAAGGTAAAGTAGCCAAATTTACTGAAATTATATTCAGTGGCATTCAATATTTGCAAATAAGTCTTACACTAGGTTGCTTACCTTTGTATGGAAGACCATTTATAGTAAACGTTGTAGTCATCTTGCTCACAGAAAAGTATAGATATATATACTAGTTAAATTCTCCTAAAACTGGTTGACGAACTGCTTTGACGAACGGTCTCGGAGTGACTGAAAAATCTAAGCTAATATAATATTGCACTTCACATGTACTGCAAAAGATTTCTTAAACTTACATATTGATACATCACATTTATTGTATATATATATATACATGATATTTGTGTGTAAGTGTATAGAAATACATTTGAATATTAACTTGTATGTACAATTCAGTTTGTAAATGTTTTTAGACGAAACTTCAACTTAAACTAAAACTGATATCAAAGCATCACTTGTCCTGATGTTAGTTGTATTGGTTTCTAATACCCTCCTCTAAATTATTAGTAATTTTCCTTACATTTATATAATTGTACAACCTTCAATATAATATACGTTTAGAACCTTCGATACCCTCGAAATGCCAATGGATTTGTAAAGCAGTCACCCAAATTCCCATTAAGAATATACATATTTTCTGAATCGGGTCTCCCTTGTGCTTTGGTCATGCCATTTGACAGTGAAAAGAATGATTGCGTTGTTCTAGCTTTTTCTACTATAACAGCTAATTGGTTTTAGATTTTTTCGCTTGGTTACCTTTTCTTGCGTGCTTATAGATACATACATATATTTTTAAAAATAAATAGTGGATTTATAAGTAATATGATAGAGGTAGAGTCCATGTCATGTTACATCAATTTCAAAATAGATGCTCAGTGTATGTCATGTAACATCAATTTCATTGTATATAAGTATTTTAAGGGAAGTGGTTAATTAATACATTTAGTAATTGTTCTCATGCCTGCCTAGTCAGGTTCTTCTATATACACAATGATGTATAGTTTTTATTTTTAATCAGTTCAACCTTTTGCTTGAGTTCAATAAGCTAGCATTGCTTGGTAAACAGAACAAACTTTCAACAGTCAAGGTAATTCGGGGCGCAACATTGTAATTGAAAGTGTTCTTTCCCTATTGTTGTTATGTAATAATGTTTTTCTTGACAATGTTTTGTATTCTCATTATAAGGAAAAAGGATTCACTTATTTCATGTAGGACCTGAAATAAGTGAAAAAAGAATGAAATAAGAAATACTTTCGAGCCTTTCGAGGCAAAATTTGTAATAAGTTGAGCCCAAAGATAGCTGTCGAATTTGTATTTAAGAAGGTGTCAGCAACAGGAGCATTGTCGAGTCGGTAGTAAGTATCCCACTAAATTTATAATGTTTTCGGTCTAGTTTAAGACACGCCTATCTGGTTCTGTATTAATTTATAAAAAGTGTCAACAGTAAAATGAGAACTGTCCCGTCCCCTTTGTAAGAAATTGGATTTGGAAAATTTTATTTTAATTATGTGTTGGGTGTTACTGGTTTACTTTACGGTCTCCGCACTTACACACTTCTGGACATGTGTAAATGGTACAATATTGAGAAATTACTTGTTTTGTTAAGAAGGGGAAAATACATTAAAGCATACAATTTTGTTTTCGTCAGGAAAGTGAACGGCCTGACAAACTGTCAACGCAGATATAAATTAAGTGATATTCATATCGAAATAAGAACGATGGGAACGCCTACTGTGTATGTTGGTGAGCCACCCCCATGTTCTGATTTCCTTTTATAAAATTTTTGTAAAACAGATGTGTATGTCGGCAAATGCCGCTGAATGAATACGGAAAAATTGAATTTGTTTGTGAAAATGTTTTATTTTCTCACTAAATCTTTTAAATAATTGGATAACTACTCGAACAAAAATTCACTTTCACTTAAGTTAAATTAGAAATTACATTTAATACATGAAAAATGCATTGTGAGCTCAGAATAGACTTGTGAGTTAAAATTCGCTCGACTTTACAAATATTTCGGAAATAAAAGGAAATTTATGGGTTGTAAATTGTCGATTTAAAATTTCGATTTAACAATCGATTTGATGAAAAGTATTGGCAAACTACTCTTGCCTTTGTATTTATAAATATTCCTCTTCAAGTCTATAAAATATTTTTATAGGATGCAGTCTGTAGACAGTATTAAGTGCCGTCGACTCTAAATATAGACTGTGTGATTTGCATTTATCGACTGCTCGTCTGCTTCTGTGACCAATTGATGAATTGATTGGTCCTCAGAGAGATGTCGTCGCGGTCGTTTCAATTTAAATGTTTTCGTTTAACCGTTGGCATAGAATTTTTATTTCGGATTCTTTTCTATTTTTCTGGTAATTTTAGGAATTAAGTAATTACGTGATTTATTTCCTTTAGTAAGTCCTCCATTCCTTATTACGGACATAACGTAAGTATAATGTATACAAATTGTGCTTTGTTCAAATATCTCCCATACATAGGTTAAAAAATATGTTTTTCATAATTTCTGATTGCGTCTTTGCATGTTTAATGCTTTATGAACAGAAAGTGTGTGAAAGGTATCAAAAGATCGACCGATGTGACTTTTTGTTTTTTTTTTGGGAATTACATATGTATGTGATTAGTGTGCATGTTATAATTTGCTTATTTAACGCTGTTAATGACTTTTTGATTTTTAACAACACATACTTACGTCTATTTTAAATGATTGCATTTGCTCTCTTTCCCTACGGCAAAATTATTTTTTTGTGTGTACAAATATTACAGGTAAATTCAAATTTAATTGAAGTGTATGTACCTTCATATAAGTCATAGAAGCCGATATTTTTTAACTGATGTTTCGTCAATAGCAAATAAGTCATTAAATTTCAAACAGAGCAAAATCTGAATTATTCTTTCTTCACTTTACGGTTGACCGTAATTTTGTAGAATTTGATCACAATTAATTACATAACAACATATAGGAGCCATTATCAGGAAATCTATTGTTCACGCAATTCGGATTGGCTTGCCTTTTCTTTTAAAATCGTAACAGCTGCATTGCTAATTAAGATAACACCTGCCAAATTCCATTGAAAGTTGTTAGCCACCTCTGCGGTTACTTTGTGACTGTAAGGCATAATGCCGCATCCGAAGATGATTCAACCCCGAAGGTGAATTGTAATTTTTGAAGTCAATCAATGTCTTAATAACAAAAGGATATATTTTACTAACTGTGTTTCAATGTTCTTACCTGACCTACTAGTGAGTTTCAGGTAATAACTAATGATTTTCCATCAACTTCAAAGGCAGCAGTTAAAAATAAATATGTTTATGCATAAAAATTTGTATCTATTGTTTGCAATACTTGTTTGCAAGTAAAATCTAAAAAGTTTTTATTGTATTGAAATTGCATATACAAAACTATAGGAAAAAAACTCTGGATTGTTGCACCAGTAAAATCTAAAAAGTTTTTATTGTATTGAAATTGCATATACAAAACTATAGGAAAAAAACTCTGGTTTGTTGCACCATATCTTTTTGTAAATTGTTCAAAATTACAGTGTTTCGGGATTAAGCAATGTTATTATTATAAAGTCAATGATAGTTACAGTTTTTACTAATTTCGAAGTACGAAGCAAAAATTAACCACTTCAATGTTTTTGACAAATGAGATGGTTAAATTTGATATTCGGAAACATGCACTGCTTCTGACTGGCATTTTCTTTTTGGATAACATTCACAATATTTTAGTTATAACTATTTTGTATGGTCTACCATGTGATAAGTGCTTATGGGTAAATAATATATTACATCTATTTTAAATTGTTTACTTTCTGTCATACATCAATAATATAATAATATATGATTAAAAAGTGTTAAAAAGTATGTAAAACAAAATGTAATGGACATTTTCATTCCGTCTCCTAGGTTCCTCTACACATTTATGTATATCAATGCACATATAACCACAACTGTCTTCACCTTTTTTACATTGTTAGTACATTATGATGCGAAGAAACCTGAAACCCTAATAACAACATATGCCGGGTTTTTTCAAGGACCGCACTAAAATGACTGCCAACAGCTTAACAGATTATTATCTTTCAAATAGTATTCAATAGTTTGTTTTTCCACATCTTTCACAATGATTATATAGAAATACCTTCCATGCATACATACCGCTCGATGCTTCTCTGTTTTTTTTTGTAGGGATAGTTTTAAGGATTGCTTTTGTCAAGTCATTAATGAAGCCCTCTTGATTATTTCACCCATATGTCGTTTATTTTAGGAGTTTTTTTAAATATCACTTCACTTTTCAATGNGGATTATTTCACCCATATGTCGTTTATTTATATATGTAGTTTTTTTAAATATCACTTCACTTTTCAATGTTGTTGCAAATTACATTATTTGAAGTGGCATGTTGTAAAGCGTAGGGTGCATACAGATATTTGTTATTTGAGCCTACATTCTATACCAATTGCCTTGGTGTACATATTTAAGAAAGAAATACATATTCTCTCTTTTTCGTCCTCTTTATATGTTGATACATTTTCAAGTGGGTTGAATAACTCAGATTCCAGTCAAAATGATATTCTTTTGAAATTGTGTCATCGTAAGGTTTTAAATAAAATTAAGTAATTTCAAATATTTCTGACTAAAGATATGCATATTCATTTGCCGAAATCATAACAACATATGTATCCAATAAAAACGGGAAATATATATAACCGAATAACCGAACGAACTGAAAATGTTCTTTTAATATGAGTGTTGAATATTAATTCTAATCCCTAATATGGCTTATATTCTCAAGACTTATTATCTAAATTCTCTAGATTTCGTCCTAACACAATCACCCCCATAGAGAGAACATAAAAACACAATTGAAAGTCTGAAGCTTAAAATTACTTCTTATGCATTCCTGTTCATTGGTGTTCATGTATAACATTTGGTCTGTTTTATTTTTGACAAACGACTTCAATTCACGACATCACGACATCAATTAATGTTAGCACTGAACTGCAAAATCAAATATCTGAGTTTATCCATCTTCTAACGTTGTGTCCAAAACACCTTTGTCTTCTTCCTTCATATTGAAACAAAAGGCAAATCTTTTAGAGGAAATTATACATCTTATATATTCATGTGCGAAATTAAAGATAACTATTATTAGTTTCGCCATACATTTTTAAGAAGGGTTTGTTTGTTAAGACCTGTGAACATTTTTTTAATTTATGGTGTTTTGGTTAATTACTAATACTGTGCAGATGTTTATATTCGTTAGACAGGTATTCAAGCATACTTTCTGTGGTGTAATTTTCTCCATGTACCTTACGGATTCCTTTGATTCCTGGAATTTGTTCAAAGTCCTTTTGGAAATCATTCAATGCACAGTTTCTTTGCGTTTTAACGACTAATTATTAACGCTCAATCACGATATGAGTATCATGCTAAGATGACCTACCATAAAATCGTCAACATGTCAAGGGATGGTTTGGTAACACAATGAAAAACCAGAATACCACAAAAATATAATCGAACAGAATATTTTGCGGACTAGCAAACCCACAAACACAGAAGAACAACAACTATACGCACATGATGACCTAAAATACATCATGCAGCGAAGGGTCGAATGCTATAAGGCCTTGAAGCTTGAATACCTAGAGTGTTTTCCAATTGTAGATGGAAAACATTGATATTTTTCTTAATGCGGATTTTATCGAAGACAGTTCCGAAGAACTTAACATTTGACATTAAGACTGGTTATAAAAATCCCACGTAAGAACTTTTTATTTATCTCAGCTTTTACCAAAAAGTAAACAGTAAATAAACAAGTAACAGTATTACCATTAACAACAGTGATTTTAACAGACACACAGGCCCAAACAGAAAAGAAAACAATATGGGTTACAACAGCATTGCTCGATTTTTCGAAAAAAAATCTTCGAGCAAGGAAATGGAAAAGGTGGACAACATATTAAAGCAATGAATAGAGTAAATTAATAGAACAATTCACTCTCAATAGTCCTTTGTAAAAACCCGACATGTTTGATGATGCCGATACAGCTAATCTTTAGTGTAAAGCCATTGCAGTTGTTACCTATAGGGATGTCACAGAAATCACTCTACTGACGGTGAATGGGTGATGGCTGAATTTCTTTTATTGGACTCAATTATCATTGAGCCAGAATAAGAAGAGGACAAAGACAATTTCGACTCCGTATTAGAGAGACTGATTTCAATAGATAACTATTTTTGTTGAGGTTGTATAGTGTGGGTTTTTTAGTTTTTGAATGCCGCTTAGGATATGTCATATACATCCAATACAACATTGAAGCGATTATGGTGAGCTCATGTTGATTGCAAAATTAAAGAAAACATATATAAGTAAAATACAAAACCTTTGCGGGTACAGTTTGAGGTTTGTGATGGGACCAATGCAGGGCTCTACACAAAAAGATCCATCAAAAGGCTTTAATAATTTTTAGCTTGATACAATTTCTTTGCGTTTGTTTGATTTTTCTAGTTTAGTATATTCTTTGGCGTGTGAGATAGCATGCAAAAAGTCGCTACACAATTGAATAGCAAATGTAAAAACTGTATGTCTGTTCCTTATGTATATGTTTACATTGGCACTTCATGACATATGTACAGAAATAATATGTTATTCTTATTATTATTTATTTACTATCACATCACTTATACATTATGACTATACAATAAACAATAATATGTGTATGTTTCAAAACAAAATAAAATTATGTGAAATTTAGTCATATAAACAGAAATAGGAAATATGTAAAGTAATCAATTTTGGTATGTATCAACTACTTGACATGATTTAATAAAAAACAAATCAAATATCAATTATGGAATCAGTTGAATATTGGTATTCTTCTATTTGATTCTAGATTTATATGGGTTGCTCGGCGGAATGTACATAGTTGTATTACCCATATAAAGTATGTGTTAAACCAATTTGAAAAGGTCAATGTTGGAAAAGCATAGGCAACATGTGTCTTCTTTAAGCAATTTACATTCTCTTGAGAAAACAGTTTCTCTTTTATTTTCCAATATTTGTTTATTATAGTTTCATTACATAGATAGAAAGGTCTAACCGTATATGCAATCAAATCAATAATTAATTGTTTGTTTGTATGTTGAATTGAAGGTACGCTTGAAGTTTGTTCATTTAGTGTTCATTCTCTATGTTCATTCATTCTAGAACGAATATCCAAACAGCTGATTTACGTTTGGAAATGGACGTTTTGATTTCGTGCAGAGTTTTCCCGAGTTTTTCCTCATTTTCCCGTGACGATTGTGACGTGTGGACGTGTCTTCGTTGTTCGTGCGTTGTTTGCGGAAAAATTATATCGTTGTTTAAAAATTTAGGATAACCATTTTTGTCGTCGCGAAAAAAATAAACACGAAACACGGTCTTAGTACATACATATCTATGTAAAGCATAAGGAAAACAAAGTGAGAAATATTTAAAAATACGTAGAATGACAATTACTTGTCATTGTGAGAAAACGTTTCTGTCGAGGGTCTATAACAGGACTCCGGTAGTAGGTAGAAACATGTTTATTTTTTTTAATCAACTACAATTTGAAGTGCCATAATTCCAATTAAAGTGTGTAAAAATGAAGTATTAAAGTATTGAATCGTAAATGCAAATAATGCCATAATCTGGTTGGTGGAAATTAATTACAGGAATGTCATATATTATTATAACGCAACATAGTGAACAATATTAGTGACTTGGACTTTGGTAAAAATAAAATAAAAAACTGTAAAACAATTCGAGTCCATCAATTTAGGGGATGTCATCACGCAGGGCGTATCAAACCCCAATATCCTGTATCCAGTCGGTATTCGTTAAGACCCTTAAAAAAAAAGTTGCCATTGAAGTTAACATGAGCAAATGAACGACAATATATTTCACACTTATCTTCTGTTATTGTTTTCATTTTCCAAGAAATATGAACAGAACCATGTGAGAGAATTTAAAACTAAACTTTATAATTTACATTTTTACATCTTCGATGTTATAGTGCATAGTGCATAATCCACAAAAAGCATCTAGAAAATATTTGTATTTGCAATTACATTGCGAAAAAAGGTCATTTGGAAATCAAATTTAACATATTGAACACACACTGGGTTTTCGTTGGAAAAAAAACTTCAAAAGCCGCCTTAATAAGTAAGAACATGATTCGATATCATATGTTTAACAAAAACCTTATACGGGGTTGATATCGCACGTTGTCAAGATAGTTATGCTTATCTATGTATCCACGGGATGACATCTATAAACTTCATTATCTGAAACACTCGTTTACTGAGGTGCCTTTCATTACAAGCTTAGCGTACTGTATACATTTACTAAAATACCCTAGAAAATAAATGGCGATAATCTTTTTGGTTTATCGCACTTACGTCCAGCAACAAGTGTAAACTCGGGTCAATCAACATTGAATCACCTCTTTCCCTACTCAGGCAGATATAAACATTAACAATACGATTTATTTTTTTCTATACATCCTAAATTCACAATGCAGACACGCGCAAAAAAAAGTAATGATTGAAATGATAAAACTGATTGAATTAGATGTTGCTCCTTTGGAACGCATATTTTTTTAACTTTATCTTCTTAAAACCGCAAACGAACACTATCAATATCGACTCATACAATGGGAATGAATATATTTTGGAGACATTGGGTGGTCGGTCCAACTTAGCAAAGCAGACACTGAAGCGAGTAGGTAAACCCGGTTGGTTCAAAAACAACGCATGATACCGTCTTCCATTGGAACATGTGTAAAATCGTTTAAATTAATCAGAAGTAACAACAATTAAATACCTATAGTTTAGGATTTAGGAAAAAAAGGATAAATATCTACAATTATTCTTACATGCTTGGTAGAGTGATAAAAAACATTTACGAGCTGACGTAGATCTAAAATGTTCCTACCTGAGAGCGAAAGTACCAACATTTAATAGTTAGAATTTGGAAGAACGGGATTCTTGCTCATTCTGAAGTTTTAGGGGTTCTTCACAAACTGGCTCAAAAGGAGCAGACCGTGTTATCAAAAAGTGTTGTGTCCTTTTGTGTGTTTTCTTTGAAAGTATGAACAAAGTAATCGGCAGTTTATGGCTATCTTGGTAAAACCATCTAAAAGGGTTCCACTATTCTGTTGGCGCGTAATTTTGATAAAGTCATTGTACAATGAATGGTGGTTAAAGCAACTGTTGGAAGAAGTGTTCATTTAAATTGGATCTAAAAGTGACGACATTAGAGCATATGGATATATAAGGGTTCAAAAAGGGAATTTTTGATATGACTTCGTATTCAGTCGATTAGCTAAGGCACTAAGCGGTAAAAATAAACAGGGATGAAACAGAACAGCCTCTCTGTTTTATTCTGTTTTTTATTGAAACCAATAAAAAGTTTTAAATAAAATCAACATTTTAATCAGTTTAGTAACTTTGAATGTAGATTGCTGTCTTATAAATATTTTAGCAGTGATTTTTTATTTATTTCCATCATATAAAATTGTAACTTAAAGGCAAAACAAAAGTTGTTAGGTCTTCTTTTTGACCTGTCTTCATTATTTCATTTCTTTCACTTTTTTGCAACCCCATGTATATAAAAAACCCTTGCAAATTAAAAACAAAGTGCACATAGCTGAATTTACAACAATTGTTATATTAACATTATAAATTTTCCAATTTCTTTGCAGGTTGACAAATAGTTCAGTTGACAAGACCATTTCCACTATCGTTGATGTTGGCTATTTGGGACGAATATGCGGTTTCATATTAATTTGACTTTTGTGCCTAGTATAAAATTGTGCCTCTAAATGCGGAAAGCTTGCCTAACAACACCAAATCGAACAGAGCAAAATACCAATAATTGCCACTCCGACTGACAAAAGCGATAGAAGCAAAAACCAAAGCAACAACAACATACACTTTGTGCAAATGTGGAAAATGTTTGACGATATGATAGAGTGCGACGAATGCGGCGGCCCATTGGGACCACCACCCAAATTTATGATTCCACCACCTCCACGTCCACCCTCGATGGGTGATGGGTACAGCTTGGGTAATAGCAACTGCAATGAAGAGGAAATGGCAAAGATAGCGCTACAATCCTGGGACAAAAATTTCTGCGATTCTATGCCGGTAAGTGCAGGTTCTATACATTGATGAAATTTGCAGTATGAGGGTTGAAAGTTTTACATAAAGGGTGTTTGTTTTAATATAACTCCAGGGTGCTCAAAACCGAAAAGCAATTTTCTTGTTAGAGCCCACCCCATTAATTTTATTTTTAATTCACTTTTTTGTTGCTTGTTTGTAATTGGCTCGTTTACTGTGCCACGGTGGAGAAAATAGTGGAATGCCAACTGTTTGATTAAAAACCAATGTTAGGTGTACACTTTCTCTTACTTACCTCAGCATTAAAAGAAAATCGATATTAATATCAAACAGATGTTAAAGTCAAAACTGTGGAAAGAACAATAAAAACGTTTGTAACATTACGTCCAGAAGCATCCTATGGTTTGCTTGTGACAAAAAGACAGACTTTGGGTGGTTCTATTTACAACATATGGCATATAAAATTGTCGTAGAGAGAACACCCCAATTTTCTAATGCGCCGTTTTGAATTTGAGTAAGCAAAAACAAAATGTAATTTCCCAATCAAAATTATAAAATGTTAAAACTGAATAAAGTTTTGTGTGAATCAAGAACAAGGTGCACTTGAAAAAGAAAGACATTTCTATTCATAATTGATCTGAGGCCCAATTTTACACAAATCCAGTACTTTTTAGATTCGAATTTTGAATTTAAGCCTACTGCGACGATCTGATATCTCAAAGACTCAGGCTTCTTTAACATCAGATCAAGCAGGGGAACACTCCACGATATGTCTTACCGGAAACTTAAGGTTTATTATGATTAGTTTTTTCTTGCTTTCTTAAGTAAAAAAAAAAATAAATCCAGTCGAACAAAGGTAGTGGTGGGGACGTGGAGCAAATATAGACGCAGCTTCAATGAGTACATAGTTGCAAGTGGAGTTTTTCGTGCTTGTATCACTTTTGTCATGTTGCCAATACACAACAGATTCAATACAATGTTTCGGTTATAGAAGAAATATTGTAGTTGTCGAAGGGAAACCCACCATCATACAAATTGACCGAAATACATTACCATAACCGTTTCAACGTAAAGAGCGACAATTGATGTGGCCTGTTGCAATTTGTCGTTCTGTTTCTATCTATTACTCTAGGTAGAAATCACATATTAGCTGCTGAAGTGCGTAGCTATTGATACATAAAGAGTGTATTTACCTGTTCCAAAATAAGATCATATTTTCTAACATTTAATATAATTTGTGGATATAATACCGGGTTGAAATCGGTACTATTATTTCTTGTAATAGCTGAGCCGTTTTAGTTCTCCTAATATGCTCTTAAATTTCCATGTTAGTATTTTAGATATATCCCAAAAATCCTCAAGCCATTTCTTATACATTAATGGTCAATTATAGTCGTATTTATAACTTCATTGATGTGTCATAAATCACTGAGGCCTTTTTCATGTACCACGCGTTTAAAAAGTTTCAACTAGCTATTGATACTACATACTTGAAAAAAAGTAAGTAAGTAGTAGAATAACCAGTAGTCAACGTTTCTATTTGCTTACGTTATCTGAAAGTACCCCTTTCTTCGAACTCAACTTGTTTACTTGTTTTAATGTATGGATAGACAACTGAAACTTACCCAATGTTCCTCGATGTGTGCTCTACATTAAAATCTAAACATCTCATGCCTGCAGCTGTTCAATTCTATCCGATCGATCAAATTTTTGTTATTATCTACAAAATGTTTAAACATTGCGATCATATAGTTATTGGTTTCGGGTAACTCGATCAGTCGATTACATTACAGAAGCAATTCATTTTCTGACATTTATCAAAATTTTTACAAAGTAAACTATACAAAATCTCACTCAACTTAACCCAGTTTAGGTACATCGTGTTCGATGTAGGTTTCATATTTAACTTCGTTGAACTGAGAATAGAAGTGATCCCTTAACTTGTACGTAAAAACAACCGATTAGAGACAAATCTCTATCACTGTACCAATTATATTAGAAATCAAATATTTTTGTCTCGTCGGGAAATGATTAATTGCTTTCATAATCAAAACGGTCGTCACTGTGTACTAGGAATTTAGAAAAACTGTTGACTGATTAAACCGATTAAAAAAATAGCGAGACATGTAAAGTTCTTAATACGTCCGACAGACAACCGGAAATAAAAGTGTGTAATGTGTGTTATTTGATAAACACGGAACTAATTGAATCATAATGAATGGTATACATAAATACACAGTAAATTTGGTAGTAAATTTTGGAAAGAAAATTTATATTTTAGAAGTTTGAAGTATAGTTTTAATTAGAATAGTATAAATACATAAATTCAACCCGTTTAATGGTTTTTGTAATAATATTTTTCCAGATGCAGGACAGTAGTCTTTACATTACTCAGTCGCTGCAAATATCGGCGATTGTTGCTGTTTTCTCCCTTCTTCTCGTGTTGATCGTTTTAATTTCATCGCTTTTCATATGGAAGTAAGTAAATATAAGTATATATAAATCATATAATTAACACCCATATTCTTGCACTTATGCATTTGCAAAATTTTAATAATTCTAAACGTAAATAAAAATAAATTTAGACCAGTTAAAAATTTGTTAATTAAATTGTAACAGGAAAAATGAGTTTATATATTAAAAGCATAACATATTTCGAATTCTTCTATAGAAGTATTTATAGTAGCCATATAATAATAATCGCTGTCGTTCTTGACTTTTTATTGTTAAACTAATTAACTGAAATTAAATTGAATAATACGACTGTTAAGACAGCAATTTATGGGAATTAAATAACCATATTTTTATTACCTATTGTTTTATTTACTTTTACTCACTTTTATATTTACTCATTTTAGTATTTTGCAGTATATTCTGAACTTAAATTATTAGCTATTATTTTAGATTAATTATTTTCTTTGATTTCAGAAGTAAGAGAAAAGTTCAAATTTGTATACCATGCAAAACACCAGCAAGAGGTACTCACTTTAATGGAACGATTCCAATGAGTATTGTCCATTCGGTGGCTTTTGAAGATCCTGATGCGCATCTTGGACACCACAGACCACTTGTAATGCTCAATCATCACAACATCAATGTAAGTAAACCATTTCTACATTTACATTTATTTTATATTTATTAACTTCAGTATATTAGTATTTCCCTTGTGCTTTTATTATTTGCCCTGCATATTATTTTGGCAAGTTGGCAATTTTTCAGCCATTGCTTAGTGACGGTTCGTCGCCCTTTAACGATGTTAACGCCTCAGTAGCTACACAATATATTATAACATGCATTGTCGTTCAAATCATATTATATATTAGCTCTTGCTTTGATTAGCCAAGAGCTATTGGCAGTTATTCTTCTCATATTTCTCATTACCAAAAGTTAGGTGATTCTTAATCTACTCCCCAAGATATATCCAGTGAGAAATATTGAAATAAGAAATTTCGATTTTACTAGTACTCCGACTTTTAGACTCTAACCAAGCCAACAAATTCTAAAAGTAATGTTATTATCTTTGAACTGCTTAGTTTAGTATTTGCATAAAACTGTTCCAGTAAATAAAGGAAAACAAACCCAGTGTACCTTGTCTCTGACGATATTGTCTCGTATTGACATCCGAATGCAAGCAATATTACATGGTATGTCATCTATCAATGCCCTATAATAATCGTATGCGTAATATGTACTGATAAAACTATAGATTACTTTAAAAATATATTAAATTTTTACATTTGTCTTTTATTTTTAGATGATACATGATGGCAAAACCATTCATTATCCGAGTGGATATCCAATGACCAGTTCACCACCATTCCTTGTCTCCTCCTCCCCAGGTCCAGACCCATATCGATCGCATGACAATGTGTACGAGGAATTGACTCCCAGCCGCTGCTCTGAAGGGGAGTCCGAACAACCAATTCACTCCGATGATGACTTCTCTGAGGAAGAGCTTTCCCTTCCTGGAGAGCGGTCATGTATCAAATATAATATGTCGGATTGCACCTCTACAAGACCCACATTGTCAACAAATTACCATAATTGGATTCCTCATAGTTCTAACCTGCCAGCTGGTTTTGATCGGAAAAGCATTCTTTCCACATCCTCATCTATACAAGAAGCATCAACCGCTACAGTTTTGTCATCTAGTTCCTCGCACAATAATAACACTAGTGCTTCCTTAGTGAAAAGTGCAAATAAATTCCACAATTCGGCAACCGGCCATAGACCGAGATGGCCATGTACAACTGATTCTTTGGATATATCATCGTTGGCTTATCGACCTGAGCAACGATGTCAAACCCTGTCGGAATATCGAAGCAGACAGCACCACAGTATGAATCGCATAAACAATAATGAAGATTCGATTAAACTCCACTCTACAACGACGACTGTCCAACCACAATTCAACAACACCTTGCAAAGCGAAGTAGATAAAAGAAACCTCATCAATGGAAAATTAAGTCATGATTCGGTTGACGCCACCGTTCCAAATATATATCGAGTTCACCTTAACAAAACTGGTGAAGTTCTATATCCTCCACAATGTACTTCTACGAAAAAAGAAGGCAATATGATTGCAAGTGGGAGTACAGGCCCGAATGCAAGCTCCGGATACAAAATAAATCGCGCTGCGCTGTCTTTGAACTCTACCTATAGTTATGCTGAGCCACTCTATCAAGGAGATTTAACCTGCCAAAACTATATGTTTCCGCCAATGTACCATCGGCTGGACCATCCTAATTACATCATGCTAAACTCCACAAACACCCACCACCGCCAGAGTCCCATGCCAGCATTATCGCTTATTTACTCCCATTGTGATGACTCAAGTTTCGGCTCTGACTCCGGATATAGTCATCACACACCCGCATCATCAATTGGACGGCTTGACTATGATGTGAACTTACCAATTCTCGTACCGGCACTATCAACTCAGAAATCTTCGAGTAAATTATCGACCTCTCTTACTTTTGGATGCCGAAATTCTATATCTTCCAACTCTCAGACAGCATTGCTTACCATACCAACTACGGCTCTGCTCTGCGCGTACTCTGCCAAGACATCCGAATCCAGTAGCGACGGCAATGACACTAGCCCCAACACCAATAGCGACAGCTCAACGAATACATCAACCATTGAAGTAACTTCTTCAGACTCAAACTCAAGTGTGTCCAACCATAATAATAAAGAGAGCAATAACACTGCCATTCTTATCACAACTTCCGTCCAATCGTGAAACGGAGTTCAACATTTAGGCCATCTTGCAAGTCAAGTCAATATATACTCAATATATAGTTTTGTAAGATTTATTCCAACCACAGTTTGTTTTTAAAATAATATAATTTTAATTTGTATGCATTTCATTGTGATTTATCGTTGGAATACTGTACAATTTTTATTAATTTTAATTAATTTTTATTTGTTGTTTATTTAGTTTTAAGCAGAACTATTTTCGAATTGTACAAAAATAAAAGAGAAGACTTAATTTCATTATTGTTTTTAAATACAGTTGTTTTTTATTGTTTTTGGCAGTGGCCATTCGAATTATAGTTTATGTTTGCTATGAGTGATAAAAATATTAAATGAAGACTGTTCGTATAGTAGGTAAAAGCGGTATGCTTATTTCGAAGGTTTACTTTATTGTCTACTATTTAAATAATGTATAATATATATTTTTTATTGGATATTTCCTTAGTTCTAACTACGATGATCCTGTAATCAAATTCAATAATTCAAACATGAGTGAACTTTATGTATCCTGAAACTATTTATAGGTTGCCAAATGATATATACAAATTTTCTTATTATTAAATAATAATTACCTTGTATTCTTAAATTATGTGAAAATAGAGCACATAATGTATCCTATTAAGAGTTAAAGTACAATAGTTAAGTAGAAATACAATGTGCACTTTTTCGTTCATATACATTTTAAAAATGAACAGTAAACAATTTTTACGAAATGTTTGTAATATGTTTACACTTTTGAAATTACGCATTGGAACAATCAATAAATACTCTACAGTATTTGGACTCTCTGGTACATACAAATATGATTTTATAGGTATTAGACAATCATAGTAATATAATAATAACAACTAATCAAATAGTACCTAAACACATTCAATAATGTACAGATTAAATCCTACAAAGATCCCTTATCTGCCAATTAAAGCATATGTTGGAAATACACATATCAAAACGCATACCACGAACATGATTTATTATTCCATTCAAAAATATTGCTATATGTAATTAATTTCCTATATCAAACAGTTAGTATTAGCGAGGAGTAATATTGTTTAATAAATTAATGACATTTCTAAATATTTATTTTTTTTTATTTATTTAACTTCTTCCAATATCTTCTAAACAACTAGGCCAAATAAGAATACTGTAAGTTACCTATACAATATGGCATATCAAATATGTGAAGCGCATGTTTCTAATTTCCCACAATAGTATTTGCTCGGTTTTTGTTTATTGAGACATATTGAAACAAACATTATGGCCATGTTAAGATAAACTTTGAGTATTTTAATGTTTCTGCGAGTGAAAATAATAAAAAAAAAATATCGAACAATAACAGAATTTCATGAATGCATTATAGGGACAATTTAGAAAGCGTATATGTATATAATAATTTTATGTTGTGGAATAAAGAAAAAACTTTAACATACTTTATGGATTCTGTTACTATTATTTGAATATAATTATGGTTGGGTAACTCTTATTTAGAGAGAACGTCACGTGAATGCAGAGATGAAGTTACCGAGGACTAAATCGGTCGGTCTGACTTTTAAAAGTACGCTTACGATAAAATGATTCAGATGGATCAAATTTGCGTTTAAAGGATATGTTTACCATCTCTATGTTTGTATTGAAATTTAGGGGATTTTAGATTATTTATATATCCCGATTTTTGACCCCCATACAATTTGTTCGCCATTAATTTGGATTGGATTAATTTCTTCAAAAAAAGTAGTTTTATATATATTTCAACTTTTACTATTCATGTTCACCAGAGTATATGTGCAATTATTATTTACAAGAGCAATTTACATAGGTGCTAAGAATTATTTATAATTTTGTATTTGATAATTTCGCAACAGATTTGAAGATAGCATATAAAGTGGATACAATAGCTGTCAAAGTGGGAACAGTTGGAGAAGCCCCACTCGCCATGCATCTGCAAATTTATAAAATTTGCTGATTACTTTCTCAGGTATTCAAAAATATGTCGATATGGCTTACCCGGATTGATTGACGGCAGAAATATTATTAAAATTTGTTAGACTGAAATTGCCTGTAGGTTCAGTTGCGTACTGCATTAGTGTAGTGTCAGAGATAATTTGCGAACGAGTCAAAATTACTCCAAACCAATCAGTGCCATTGTCCTTATCAGTGTATCCACACAATTTGGCGTTGCTTGTGTAGTTAACACTTAAAACTTTCATTATTGCATTGTTTATAAAACCGGGGGCATTGATGATAAAGGAGTTATTATTTGTGTCAATGGTGAAGGAAACTTTTTTACTCATCACTAATGAAGAGTTCGAACTCGAAAAATCAACATTTATTGAATGTAAGGAATTTGTCGGATTGGCAGTAAGCTTAATGCATCCAAATGACGAAGACGGTACACGTCCCGTCTCATACCAAGTCCCGTTCATCTGTAAAAACGTTTAACATTTTTGTTTATTTGTATATTTCAATCTAACAATTGTTTTTTTTATCCGATATACTCACTTTAATGGGGTCCACTTCAATTCCGTAAGCTTCTTTACAGTTTTTGGGATCTGCACGGACAACGCACGCCACTGTTATGACGGCCAAGATATTGAGCAATTTATTCATTTTGGTATTTTATTAAACTTTGAGTAGTGCTTTAAAATGTATATCGTTCGTTAGACGTCTTTCATTAACGATGACTTTGAGTCGATTGTGGAAACAAAAGTGAACATTTTCGAAACGTAGTGTTAAAAATAAAAAATGTATTTTTATCGTAATTGCAAAACTTGTGTATTTGCTTATACATCAGTAAATTCAAAGCTGTGTACCAACAAAACGACAAAGAAATCAATAAAAAAACAATAAGGTGTACAGAGATGTATAAACCCCATATGATAACAATTGTATCAGAGTGTCGGCGATAGCGAAGGTGTTCGATTAAATGTTGTTCTGTACCCAGGTAATGATATCTATATTTGTGCGATGACATCCCCTTAAACCTTAATGGAAGTCATGACAAATTCCTGATAAGAAATGTCATTTGGATCAACATCGAAATGGGCAAAACCATTGTATGGTTGGCATTTTCATAAGGGCCAATTCAATGCCATTTCATCATCACATGATTTGTGGCTGACATGTGATTTTCTGCTGTTCATATATTTTCACTTATTTGCTTTCAATTATGGGAACAAATTTTAGATAGAGTTTTGAGTAATTCGTTTTTCGCAATATAACTCCAAAAGCGTTTTCAAATTAAATAATTTAAAATGGTATGCAATTTGACAATAATGCACATATAACTATATAATATATAGTTTATAATATTATTTATCACAAATTTGTAAAATTTTATATGTACAAGCATTTTAATTTAGATATAAGAGATGTTTGGATTCCAATTCCAATAATTCCTTTAAACTCGCAAATCATGATTACTGATTTTACAAAATGTCGAAATATACTACGAATATCCAGTAAATTTTTGTCACCCACCAATGTTCTTGTTTTGAAGCTTTATTGTTTGATTGATTGTATTTTTTGTTTGGAAAGTTTTGGGAGGTATACGGTTCTATATAACATGTTTTACATTGAACACATTATCACATGGCCCATATCAGGCTACTTGTCGCTGCCCTCATATGAATACACCCCGACGATATATTTATCAAAACTTCCCTGTAAAGCTAGTGCGTCGCGATGAGAGGTCATATCATTACAATCCAAATCACGTGTACCAAGACATTTTGCGACTTGCGCAAGTACACCCAGTTTCCAAATGTCATTACACTGTATTCTTGTA
The DNA here is from genome assembly GCA_001014575.1 of Themira minor. Taxonomy (NCBI): domain Eukaryota; kingdom Metazoa; phylum Arthropoda; class Insecta; order Diptera; family Sepsidae; genus Themira; species Themira minor. Next base: position 34,522 of record JXPZ01000853.1, read on the forward strand.
TTATTTGTACAGCTTCATTTTAGGTGTTCTATTTTTTCCATGCCACTTTTGTTGGTATTTGTGTATGTGTATAGAGTTGTGTATATGTGTATAGGGTAGGGAGGGTGGATAAAATATGAAAGGTCTGGTGCAAGTGTGTCACGTTGTGTCATCAGGCACGTTGCGCCCTAAAGAGAATTTCCAAATCTGGCTTCTTAACCGAGAGGAAATATCCTGTTCGCATTTTTTGGCAATATTTTTATGGCTGTCATGTTTTTTCTCAGAATCAGTAATGGCATAGCATTAGATATTTGAGACCGGTTTGTCCTTTCTCTCCCGTCAGCAACCTAAAAAACTGCAAACAACCCATCGGGGTTGCAATGGCACTCAAACTTAAATTTTTTTTAATAATATACGAGAATAAACATTAAGAGGCATTGTTTTGTATAGTACCTCATCTGATAATAATAAAGACATTCCAAACGGTGTCTATAGGAAACATTAAGTATTTTATTGTGTGATATTAGCATCATTTCGATTGTGGCTTAAAGAACATTTTTAAATTCTCAATCGTAAAGTCTTATCTCTCGTAATAACATTTCGATTGAAGGAATCTTACAAATTGACAATTTTCAACTTTAAATATGCAGTCTTCAATTCTTATAGAAAATTACACTTATGTACAGAATGAGATGGGGTTTCAAATGGAAAATATGGTTTCTTCATCGCAATCGGGTTTTTTTAAGAACACTCGACCTTTTTGCCTAATTGATCAGTTAAATTCAACTAAAATTATTTCAGGCGCTGTAACAGTGTTCCATCGGAAATTACTTCTCAGCATTCCATCGTTGTTGTTGGTTTTCTACTTCACACATTAAATTCATTCAAGCATTCATCTATTTGCAAACCATGTTGGTATTGCTGACACTGTTGTCAATTAAGTTTGTGCGGTTTGTAGCCTCTGGCTCTGTGTCTGTTGTAATCTAATCCAGGTGTGTTTTTGTGCATTTTAATAGAATTATTTATCTGGACAGAAAACCTTCCACTCATATACGAGGAGAAGCAGAAAAGGAACATTTTATAATATAATAACATCAACCAAACAAATTCTTACAATGTATTTCAATATTGCAAGCCTAACACGATCTACTCAGATTAACACACAATTCCGAAATGTTTACTTTTCTGTTCTATATAATATGGATGACCAAAGATTACAATATAAATTAAATTGTTGTTGTATATGTATCTTACCCAGGCAAATCTGTGTTAATTGGATCTCTCAAAATGTCATTATATGTAGATCAAACATATTAAGTGATTATTCAAATATATATAAGTGATTATTCAAGAGACGGTAAGAGCAGAAATCAAATATAATAGTATGTTATGTAATTCATATGGTAAAGCTCAAAAAAGCTTTACGTTGAATTCTGATTTCAATTGAGATATCAGTGCATTGTAGACCTTTCAGTCATTTTCACAATGAGTGAAGACGATATTAGCGGACGTACTGCAGAGAGACAAGCTCTGAAAAAGGATCACACTAAATCATCTGAAACAAGTCGAGTGACGCTCAAAAATGACAAAAACCCCCGATCTTCAAGTTTCCTGGGAAAGGCACTACATTTTACCAGGAAGCGATTACAAATTATGCAGTGGATATTCGACTACAATACCGATTCGGCTATAAATGATTTTATAGCCGGCATAACACTTGGTCTGACAATCATACCAGAAAGTATAGCGTGTGCACTGCTTGCCGGCCTGCCAACTCATTTTGGACTGTGTTCGGCATTTATTGGACCTCTCATATATATAGTGTTCGGTTCCATTCACAATGTCATCATTGGGCCCACTAGCCTGGTGGCCTTGGTTAGTGTACAATTCACAATTGGAAAGCCCATGGAGTTCGCTCTTATTCTCACATTCCTAAGCGGTATCGTTCAGCTTATAATGGGTACCTTACGGATGGGTAAGCGCAAAAATATGAAATTCACTCTAGTTAGAAATTTTCTCATTGTCATTTTCAATTATCGCTAATTTATATACTAAGCTCTGACACCATTAAAATAGTTCACATTGTAATATTATGTTTTCTTATATTCATGTCATGTGACATGGTTTTTAGGTTTCATTTTCGAGTTTATTTCCTTGCCGGTAATCAAAGCATTTTCTTCAGCCACTGCAATCTTGGTCATTGAGTCCCAACTGAAGGTGATGTTTGGTATTAAGTACTTAGTTAGTGGGTTCGTTGAATCGGTGAAAACTTTTACAGAACGTTTTCAAGAGATGAATACTGGAGACTTAGTAATGGGTCTTAGCTCCATTTGTTTTCTCATATCTATGACAGTAAGTAAGGAAATAGGAGGCTCTTCGGTCAATATTTTACTTATTTTTTTATAGGTGCTGGAAAGAATTTCCAAACATCCGAATATAAATCGGATAACTAGTGTAATTCTCCGTTATTTGTCTTTTTCACGAAACACACTAGTTGTTCTTATTACTGCTTCTATATCATATACATGGTTGATTTCAGAGCCTTCCACACCATATGCTCTAAGCATTAGTTCTCTTTCCGGTGTACCGAATTTCACAATGCCCGTCTTATATATAGAGACCACAGAGAGAAGCTACAATACATGGGATATTCTAGTCGAATTAAATATCGCTATTATTGTTGTGCCAGTCATTGGTATTCTTACAAATATATCAATTGGAAAATTATGTAAGAGTTGCTAAGAACTCAATGCCATATCCGTGATAAATTGATTATGTTTGTACTTCAGCTCCAAAAGGTTTGGTGGATACTAATCAAGAACTGCTCACGGTTGGATTGTGCAACGTCTTCGGCTCCTGTTTTCAGTCAATGCCAACTAGTGGCGCATTCAGTCGATATGCTATTAGCAAGGCATGCAATCTAAAGACACCTCTGGCAAATTTATACTCAAGTAAGTAATTATATTTTTATGATCAGATATACAATGGCTGATTGACATAATCTATCACGAATACACGACAGGTATGATTGTTTTATTAGCGCTGGTGCTTCTTAGCCCATACTTCAGCTACATTCCGGAAGCCTCGTTGGCTGCAGTTCTAATTTGTTCTCTGTATAGTCTTTTAGATTTTAAACTACCTTGTCGTCTTTGGAACGAGTCCAAAAAGGATTTCGCAATATGGCTACTTTGTTTTACAGTTTGTGTGCTTCGGGGTGTCGAAGTTGGCCTGTGTGTTAGCGTTATTTTTACAATGCTACATTTGTTATATTTGTGGGCACGTCCCAACATCACTGTTCGAATAGAAGAGGTATGATGAGGTATACAATGATATATATATATATATATTTTTAAATCTTTTATTTTTTTTATATATTTCTCATACGACAAAAGATCGATGGCATGCAGTATATTTGTGTCACTCCGGGCAACAGCATCTACTTTCCGGCTATCAATTACCTCCGAACAAAGGTACTAAGGGCTATTAGCCGGGCGGAGTTTAAGATTCCTGTCATTATAGATGGATCGAAAATATCGGGGCTAGACTATACTGCAGCACAGGGCATCTCAAAACTTTCGGTTGATTTATGTCCACATGACGCATCGAGTGGTTGTCTGTTGATACTGTACCGTATGCCTGACCATTTGCAGACACAAATTGACATCTCAGACAATTTGGTATTTTGCGAAAACTACGATAAGCTGCGAGAGTTTCTCACCCAAGAGTCACTACGCTGCGGTCACATTATTCTTAAGGACCATATCCGGGCCTCTATTGACTTGGGGTATAAGGTAGACATCATCGAGTAGTTAGAGTAGCTTGATTTTGGCTAAAATTAAGTTCAACTAGTATATAGAGTAGACTTAACTATAAAAATTTTTTAATTACAATATACAGTCACGAAACGAAAAATAACTTCGACAACATATAAAAAAAAACATATAAATATAAACTCGAAAGTTGTAGTACCAAAAATTCAAAAATTCAAACCTAAGAATGCAAATACAATTTTAAGTCTAAAGGGTGGTCAGGGGTACCAACATCCCAAATAAAGCATAAAGTTTGCTTGCGCGTATCCAAAAACAGGTTTTATAAAAGTATACAAAATGATGATACAATACACGGCCCATGTGGAAAGACACAAACGAAAACCCTCCGACCGCATTAAAGCATAAAAATCAGTCATGTGCAACATAAGATTACACTACAACATAAAAAAAATAAATAAAAACAGCATGAGAAGTATAAATTCAGACAGTGGTTTTTTCATTATATCTGGAAAGTGCTGTCACTATAATGAAATTATGTATAATGAAGTCGGCCTAGCTACTACCACAACTACAAACCAAAATTCTGCTCAAAAAAAGTTTAACGTTTCATCACGTCTATGAAGTACAGGATAATTTACAGCCTTCATATCAAGTTTGCTTTACTTGGTGGCTTTCTAGCTAAATGACTCCCCTCCTGTAAATAGAATATGACTTATATTAAATAATAAAGTGTTCAGAAGTGGTCAATCATCAAACGGATGATGATTTGATTGTTTTGGAGTCTTACCCTGCACATGAGAGTAAAAATTCCACATATTAGATTTTCCGATATTTATGAATTGTATATCACTTGTAGGCCATTTAAGTTCATTATTGTCCGAGCAGTTTTAATATGTATTATTTCAACAATATGTATTATAGATTATTTTTTTGCTGGATATGATAGAATACAAGAACCTGCCAGTCTAAAATTATTTCAAAATAATTGAACTTTCCTTACCGACATTTCTCTTTCTCAGTTCAACTCATTGAAAGTTTATAAATTTTACGCACACTTTGTACGAATTTAATATATGGAAGAAAACAAACTCAATACTCCCAAAAATTCGTCATTAGCAACATCAGTTGCCTCTAAGGAACGTATATCGTTCATACAGGAGAACGGTACTCGTTTCCCATATTCTGGTCTGCCTATGCGTCTGTTCTTCTGCCCAGCTCAGTGCGAGGAAACGTGACTTGTCATTTCAGTCATTGTTATTAGAGAAACAGAACGCCAGCTGCATTTAACGATACATATTTGTAGAGTATTTGGAAAAATAAAAATTTTTGCTCAGGAGTAGCACAATATGATAGGAACAAATTTAAGGAGTTCAAATAAGTACCAGATTTTCAATGAGTGAATCTATCTTTTCCAGATGACATTCAAGCAGTTCGGCTTTAAACGTTATGTTTTCAGTTCATTAAACAAAATTGTGGTATACGAGCGGCCGCTTTACTTGTTCAAACCAATATATACAAATGCATGATTTTTTGACCAATGCCAATGACGAAAATTACCAACTACATACCATATTGTGCATTGTGTATAGTGTGTTTGAGCTAAGAGTCTACTGGGATGCAAAAGCTAGATGTTTTCACAACAAAATGTTTTCAAACAAAAAAAAAAACAGAATAAAGAAAGGGAATGTAACTTTGTCAAACATCTTGAGCCATTTTTTTTACTATGAAATGGAAATCTTTTTGTTTGTAAAATAGTCTTACTTTTTATCAAAGTTCTATTTATAATTCCCACTCCGTTGCGACGTTCTTATCTGGCAGTCACCTGACAACCAGACAACAGCTGCTGCAATAACAATGCCATTGTTAATTCTCCTTGAAAATATAGATATCTAAGGTCTATTGAAGTAATTGGACTTAAATATATGTAAGTTGTTCAAAACGTGTAGTTGAGTAAGCAGAATATTCTGAAGGTAATGTTTTACTACTGCTCACAGGTTAGGGGTAAAAATGTACAGTAATTCAAATATAAAATTGATTTATGCGTAATTCCAATTTGCACCTAATTATTTTGCTGAGTCCTTGACAATAATTCGCTGCATAGAGCATATACGTGAATCGGGCCTTTCTTTCTTTGTTTTACCCAAATACCGAGCAGCAATAAACGCACATTAAATCAATTATGTTGGAACCAACAACAGTTATACTAAAAGCATGTTTTTTTTTTCGGACTACCAATAAATATGATATGTATTAATATCAAGAATCGCGTGAACCAGATCATTGGCTTTGCTGGTTGCATCGCACAATATATAAAATCTTAAAACTGTTATGAACAATTTGGTTATGAACTTTTGTACACAGGAAACGAATATTTTGGTGAACATCTATCGATCTTTCGATTTTTCCACTTTGGAAGTGACATTTAGACCTATTGAAAACAAATTTAATTTATTTGGAAGGTATGAAATAAGCTGAAAGCCTATAATACTTAGGTCATCAGTTGACAAACTAGCAATAATTATGACTACGAGCCAATTAAAATCAACTCGTCCGTAAAAAGTAACAGGGTTTCTGCTGCACAATACAACTCAATACAAAATAACTTAACATAAAATAAGACGAGAGAGGAAAAGACTTAAAATCTCGTAAAGCTCAAGTGTGATTACAACAGTATTTTGTAGATAAAAGCTGGAATCGATTTCCTTTTCAGTCACTACAAGCCATTCGCCCATAATGACAATACCACTTCAGTTCCTTTGAACAGTTACCAATACTCACTTGAAGTTATCAAGCGAAAGTGGACAAAAGCAAACGGAAACGGAAAAGCCTTAACTGCAGTACAAAAAATAAAACAAAATATATATCAATAATCATTATCATTTACGAAAGCCGAAGTGCTTCCTCTAGCTGTATATGTCTTTCATTGGGATTGCTTGGTTATTGGTTTTTTTCTCTCTTATATTTCTTTATGTCTGCGTTTGAGGGCTTGTTCTAATATTCGTGTTGGAATTTACTCACACATTATTTAATTGTATTTTTTTCCAGTTACGAGTACATTCCTATCCTAAATGGCACTCATCTTCCCATTCAGAACGGAAGTAATGCTTACTACTTGACTCTAGTACAATAGAGACATCATTTTTGTAGTTGTTATTGTCAACGTCTTGTAAATTGGTAACGTCCTAAAAGGCCAAGTTGCAATATTGGTCAATAGATAGACGGGAGTAGACCAATATGGGATGACCAGCCATGTGTATGTTTGTTCGAAATGCTGTCGAAAAGTAACTGTATGTTGACAAAATCAAAAAATCGTCTATTCTGCTTATTTTTGACGGAACTGCTCCGTCTGAACATGTTTTGCCTACATCAATGTTAAATGCTAAATTAGTTTTCTTATTATTTAATATTATCTCTGTAATTTACGCGAATGGCTTGAATTAATCTTGAACAAATAAACAGTTTTGCTTAGCACGGTAAAAGTTGAAAGTAAATTGTTTGTTAATTTTTAATCACGTTGTCATCTTCGTATAATGCCGAATGGAAGAAACATAACTACTACAATTCAACGGAATGGTGAGTAAAATGGTTTTGCCACTTACACAAATGTGAACCTCAAGCTGAAGCGATGCTACATTGCTACATCATCTCGGTTTGCATACAAAATTTCAACAAAAAAAAATCAATATCGTACTCTATATGTAATATGGACGGCCATGGAAATATCGAAAAAGATAAAAATTGGGGGTTTTACTTGTTTTTATTTTGTATTATTGTTATTTGTCATTAAACAAAAATTCACAAGCACTTAATTTACAATTTGTATTTATTTAGGTAGAATATATCAATGCTAATAAATTTGTTATTGCGCTCTTGCCAATTCGTTTGGAAAACTATCCTATTTTTTTTGTTAGGATAGCAATTCTCTTTGTACACTTAAAGTGTCAGATAATAATCCATACCAAAAATAAGTCCGCCATATCACGTTGCTTACATCAGTGTTACAAGGTACCATGTAAGGCGATGCATTCGTTTTTATAAAATGTGAGTTTTAAGACTTATCTCTTTTTATTGCCCACAATTACAGTATAGCGGGTTTTAACTGGATAGTATGTATAGTTTCGCCACCTTTCGGTCTTATGTTAACTATGGCCAAACTACTTTGTAACTGTAAATATTTCATCAAATCTCGGAAGCAAATACTCTGTATTGCGAAGGTATAATGATGTGCCTATAATGATGTGAGCCTTGAAAGCCGTTAGGCATCACAATGACACAGAAGTACTAATGGTGCCATTCAGATAACGTTGGGTTGATTCTTGGTGCTTTCTTATAAACATTTTTCCTTATAAACGTTTGAAACATGTGAAAAACATTTGGCATTCAGTTTTCAAGGCATCGGCCACTATGTTAATACCTTCACTTGTGTTTTACCTCCCACACGATTACAAAGCACTATTTGTATACACCTGCCCTAATTATTTGCATTTCCAATTCACATTTGTGGACATCAAAACATGTGATGTACTCTGCTGTAAGTTACATGAATTCATTAGAGCTTGAATTTACCGAATTTACACAATTTGTGAAATGTTTACTATATTATTTTATCTAGTTTTCATTGGAAATTGAACTACATTTAAATTTATCAACATATTGTGTATAGATTTCGGCAGTAAAAATAAAAACAAGCTCAAACCAAAATAAATACAAAATTTACTGAATACCAATATTTTAAGCGTAAGAAATTACTTATTTTATACACAATTGGACCGAAATATTTATAAATATATAATGTATTTTATTTAGCCCTTTCAATGAAGTGCGACGAATATTGCATACCGAAATGCACACCCAAATTTCCCGCCTGCTTCGAGTTATACCCGGGCAGCAACACAAAGACCAACCCGGGAAACATTCAGCAGCTCCACATATTGGCTACTCGAGTTATGCCGAAATTCTTCGACGGAATTGAGTTAGATTACGCATACCGCGTCTCACCCAGCCAAATTGTTACCAGTAACTGGGTGTTGAGTCATACACGACCGTCTGGATTCCGCATCGGCGGTATTTATTGGAATCGTCCCTATAACGATGTTTTGGTAAGCACTCCGACGACTGTGCTAATTAGTATGTTCTCTACTTATAGTAATCGGTTTCTATTTCATGCTTAAATGACCATTGCAGCAAACTCCCATGATACGTGGTGACATAAATCCCACCACATTGTCGACTAACGTGGACATACTGTACTATCCTATGAGCTCTTTGCGAATTCAAACAGAGCTTCAACGTGCGGGGGCCGATATGCCTATTATGAGCCACATCATCGTGGAAATGCTTAGACCTTGTGCCACCGTCTCTGTAAATTTGTACAATGTCCGTAGAGAGAGTGGGCGTGGTACGTTGTCCTGTATGCGTGCTATAAGTGACAATTTGGCGGTGGGTGCAGAACTGCTACTGGAATGGACTGATCCCCGATCCCTGATGGCTGATACAGCCTTTGCAACGCGGTACGTTTCTCTTGACTTTAAACCCCACTAAATAGGTATTTGTACTTTTCCACGTCCTTCCCATTTCCCAGCTATACAAAGTATAATTACTCAATGGCTGCTTCTGCATCTCGCCAAGGACTCGATGTCAGCTATTGGCAGCGCCTCCACAAAAATATCCAAATGGCCAGCACTCTTGCTTGGCATCGCAAAACACAGAAGACTATAGCCGCAGTGTGCTATCAATGGGACTTCGAAGATGCCGTAGTGCGGGGGATGTTTGATTCTGATCTTAAGGTCGGCTTCATGTATTACAGGCAAGTGTGTGTGTGTGTGTGTTTCCACCGACCTTTCTATACTTATAAGAATAAGTTTTTATTTCCAGAGTACTTAACCATATACCGTGCGGCATTTGCATGAGTCTTCTTATTAGTTTACCGACTAATCGCTTTATATTTGGTTTGAAATTCAATTTAGACCCAAGTGGTCTTCGTAGAGGCGAATAAATACTTTTGAAATAACCTAAAAAAATATTGCACTGTGACCCCTTAAAAAAATATATTTAATAATATTACAAATAAAAAATTATGATACTTTCCCATTGGTAATCAAAGGTTGAGTGCTTCTATTCAAAGTATGTTAAAATATATTTGATATTGTTATTGTGTGTTTAAATACACTTAATGATATTGGATTAGGTAAGTAAGCCATAACGAAGAGAAACAGCCGGACAACAGCAATGAGGCCAAACACTCTCAAGAGGTAGGGAAGCCCAGAGAAGACAAGTAAGCACCAACTCATGGGTTTTAGTTTACGAAGGTCGGCATGGGTATAACTCTGGACTCAACAAGTAAAGGTTTAACATCGTCCTGGCAAAAGGTTTGAAACCCTCCATCGGAATTCACATATTCACATATTATATATTTCTTTTGATAAAGTAAACATAATAAGAAATTATGAAAAAACATTGTTTTCATTATTTTTTTTGAATAGTACATAAAAGTACATGTTTCAAAAATATAGGTTATTGGTCAATTATATAAACAATTGTTCGTTACAAATCTTTATAAGTTAATCAATCATTTGACATTTCTTCCACTCATTCCCTACCCTCCACTGATTTTCAGTCATTAAAGGACTTGGAAATATTTATGACCCCGATAGCCGATTAAAATCTTAAGTTTTGGCTGATTTCAGGCTGATGTAGTACTTTTACTTGTTGTTAATTAGTAAAGACAATGAATCTGCGTTTGTTTTATCTTTTCTGCCAAACTTGCATTGTATTAAGGCTCTGATGCAAAATCACTTACCTACACACCCATCCAACTTCCCTTTATTCCAAAATATCAAACGTTAGAAGTTACTTGCTATTTTATCAATTTTTACTTATCGGTATACTTATCACTTATATATTTTACTTATAGTGTGGCAACTGAAGTCTGCTGAAATGGTACTGTGGTGGTGTGGTGGTGTGGATATGATGCGGTGGAGACAATCCTATTACGGAGATTCCCGCAGACATATTATATGCCGAAGTAAAGACAACCCAACCAGTATTTCCGTTTGTTTCGTTTATCAAGTTATGCCTCTTTTGTTGTATTTACAGTCAAAAGTTATGCCTTACAGACATATTATATAAAAAGCACAATTAGGAATGGCTGGCTGCTTACGGCTACAACGTGCTATAACACCATTACAACTCGCATTACATATTCTTTTTAACTCCTTTTTCATATTTCCTTAAACGTTTTCATTTGGCTTTCTTACCCTTTTTTAACACTTTCCAACAAGCATGTTTGTATAATTATTCCGTATATGAAATACGCTACAAGTAAACGTGAATGTTCAGAAATCCGCAGTAAATTCATCTATAACTGTCTACTTCATAAAGCTTGTTACAATTTTTTTAACAAGTTCTACTCGTTTTTCACAAATGCCTTCCTTTTCTGGGTAATAATTAAAGCCTTTCAGTTTATTTAAATGTGGCATTTTTGTTCTAATGAGCAAACCAAAGAACCACTTACTTATGCATATGCTTAAAAGATAATGCTTATTTTAGTATTCAAATGATTACAGTTTGATTAAAACTTGGATTTCATTTATTTTACATTACAATATATGGGCACTGATTCCATTGACCCTTTTATTTAATTTGCCATTTAATCGAAACGAATTGAGGGGGAAAACGGCCTGGCGTTAAATTTTGGTTGCCACTATGTTTTTAAAAAACGGAGTGAGAAGAACATTGAGATTTAAAGAACATTTTTTAAGTTCACATATTCAAGCGGGACTATCACTTCTCTCATAGATTTTAAATCTAATATAGATTGTTTATTAAGCTAGAACATATAAAACCATAACCGAGTAACATTTTTACGATTTAGGATAAACAAATAAGCCTCCGAAAATCATATAGACAAAGTTTTAATAAATTTTCATAAATTTCACATTTAATATTAAACAAGTAAAAGTATTACCATCGGTTTTGCCGATGCTTTGAGACTCTTAATAAGACCGTTCACATATTTTTGTTTGGAATAATATATGGGAGGTACATGAACGCATAGAGGGATTCGATTAAAATTTGAAGCCTGAGTTTCAATATTACAAAGAAGGGTAGGTGCAAACAAATACGGAGACATTTTATTTTTTTGCCATTACGCGTTAATGACATATTTATATTATTTTATTTAGAGAGGTGATTTTTGTAAAACTATGAAATGTTCAGTTGTGAGAAAGAGTTTGGTGGACTTTTTGTACCCTAGAATTTCTTGTAAAAGCCATTGAATATGAAAATCTAATGATTTGTAAACTTAAGGATAACGCACATACACCACGTACATGTATGAGAAAGAACTTTTGTTCACGCTTTACAAACACACTGTCTAGCCTTGCTTCAAATAATTCAGTCATACAACTGCCTTCACGTGTAGCATGATATGCAAGGGAAGGGATGTGAATGTAATATTGCCCCAATGTATCAGTATCTACCCTTTTTATTTTTTTGGTGTGTTCAATACTGAATTGGTGTAAAAGTTTGTATGAGTTGAAGGACAAGGACGGTAAACGATACAAGGACGAGGACGATATATAAGGTTGAATTACACCTTGAGTCTTTACATTCGAAAAGTTCACTACAGCTACCACTAAAAGTTTTAAGAATACTAGACAGTTGAATGAAAATATTCAAATTGGTTTTTTTAAGTTTTAAAGTTGTTATAAGGCTTTCATTAAATTTAATAGACAGTTAACTTGGCAAAATTTATTCGAGTGAGTTACTTGAGAATTTAGAATAAGATTGTTTAAAATTTTTGTTAATTGTGGAAAAACTAAACAAGTGAATTGTACCACTTGTTTTTATTTAAAATGTCTACTATTGTAAAAATTTGTATTCTAATATAATATATTTTTTATTTAAAGCTTTAAATAATAAGACTGGAAAATGTACACTTGAAAGGTTGGAGTCCTCCCATAAGAAATAAAATATTGACTAATTTAGTGTATGAATTGTATGAGCATGACTGCGATATACCCCAGAGCGAACGGCCCATTGTAGCACACATATTTTTGCTTTATCGCGCACAATATGTTACATATTTATTTTACATAGAGTGAACCACCCCATTTCTGAAGTTTTGGAGGTTTCGGTGTTTTTACTGTATACCTTTTTGTTCCGTCTTTCATTCTTTTGTGAATTTTGGTGAAATCTTCATACTCGACAGTGATGGCGTGAATGTCCAACAATGTCACTGAAATCTGCTTAAGCCGTTATTGTGTCTAGACGTAGAGTACAATAAATCAAAAGACGAAGTTTTAAAAAAGCTTTCATGAAATAAGACGAATGCTCATTTTTGAGGTACACCTAAGAACGGATACCAAACTACTTTTCATGTTTGTACACTTGTCTTGTGCCTGTCACCTCATAATCTACGATACATCACACTGCATAAGTAATGCATAAGTAAGTAATAGAATGAACATCGCTCTGTCCGATGCTTTGGTCCCCTCCTTCAATAAAGGTAAAAGAATGTCCTCACACCAAATTTAAATCCACCTAGGTCCATTTTTTCGAACGCGCCTTCAATATACAAACAGACACACTTAAATGGGGTCTCCGATGAATCCTTTTCTGCGTTTTAAATGTAATGGCAAAGTAAATATACCTCTCGTTTGGATAGTATACAAATTTCGTTTTCCCCTTAAACAGAGCAATATGAAAATCCTAAGCAGAACGCGATATCAATTAACGATAGTGTCAGCCAATGTTAATACGATTTTTTTTTTTTTTTTAAAAACATCTCCAAAGGTTAAGGAGAGAGAAAGAAATTAAATTCCTTATACTTGAAGAAAATGTGATTATCCTTATTGTTGTTGCAGCTATCTATATATTGCTCATCTCATCTTCTGGTTGTTATTCATGGTGAGCTTACATTTTACGAAAATTTTCTATACATAAAGGTATTACGCATATCATATCTTTTTATGATGTCAACGGTATCAACCAAATGGCCACTAAGGGACCGCACTGCGTTATAAAAATGAAAGCACATCATAAATAAGTTTGTTGTTTTTGTTTAGCAATCATCAGCATCACCACTCGCTTTATATTTTGTCTAAATTCACGTTTATTTGCTAAATTTTTGTTAAATATAGTTAGTTTTGTAGCAGCAACACATATGTCTTTTTGGATAATTTTGTTGAAATTTAATTTTATACCATTCGAACGGATGAAAATAAAATTTTACACGTTGTTGCAATAATCCACCTAAAAGTTTAAAAAATCGACTGTACATTTCGTGACTGTATTTAATTTTCAAACTTGTCGCTTTGTATTACAAACCATATACAACCATCTACCGAGGAGCTAGTGCAGTGCATTTGTGCTGAAATCTGTTGTTGAGTTGATTCGATGAGCGTTTGAGTGGGGTTTACATTTTAATTTTTGTTTGAAAAATATTTGTTTTATATATGTATAATTTTTTTTAACTCTTAAAAGTTTTCATTAAAAAGGGATTTTCTCAAAGGAATTACGTTCTCTTATGGTGATTGTTATTTTGTTTGTTTGAGTACGAACTAATGGCCACTAGTTACCCCGTTGCTAGGAGATTTTCATACTACCAACAAGACAGGACACCTTTGTTCGAATATATATATAACGAAGCCACTACAATTAAGCTAATAAACTCGTGAACAAGTAATCTATAATAAAAATGGTAGGTGACCAATAAACTTTACATTGAACAACTCATATAAAAATCCAAAATTATATTTAAAGATACTGTCACGTGGAAAACCCGATTCGGCCAATTCTCGGCATGTTCCTAGTGCCTCTTTGACAAGGAAGTCTACTCCGTCGCTGCAGGATTTTATTATCAAAAGAGACTATATGGGCGGTCGGGCCTACTTAGAGGTAGAATACTAAAAACATTATTAAGTCGATAATACTCCAATTTGTCTTCCTGGCATAGTTCGCTTATGAGGACGATGACGAGAAGAAGCGTCTGCTGGTGGATCAGTGGATCGCTTTCTGTAGTTTCCACATGGGTGACTATCAGCTGGCTCTCGAACAATACAAATCTATTCAAAGTATCGAAACAGACTCCGAAGATATCAAACTGAATATTGCGGTTTGTATGTTCTATCTTGGACTCTATGACGACGCAATGCAACTGGTGGAGAATACTCGGAATACGCCATTAAAACTTCGCCTAATGTTTCATTTGGCTCACCAATTCAACAACGAACAGCAAGTAACACAGTTACACGAATTGCTCCAAGACTCCGTCGAGGATCAGTTGAGTCTAGCATCCTTGCATTACCTTAGGGCCCACTACCAGGAGGCCATCGATATCTATAAGCGTCTACTTCTCGAAAACAAGTCAGTAACTATTGAAAACTAACCGATTTAAGCTATTGTGTAACCTATTGTCTTTCAGAGACTACTTCGCAATAAATGTATACTTGGCCTTGTGCTTCTATAAGCTCGACTACTACGATATGTCACAGGAGGTTCTAGACATCTACTTGGGTAGATATAAAGACAGCACGATCGCCACTAATTTAAAATCTTGCAATCGTTTTCGCCTGTTCAACGGACGTGTAGCTGAACAGGAGATCAAAAATATTGAAGATAATGGGACATTTGGGTCGGACTTGATACGACACAACATGGTTGTTTTTCGTAACGGTGAAGGAGCATTGAAGACATTTCCCCCTCTCTTAAACATAGTGCCAGAGGCAAGACTTAATTTAGCAATTTACTACCTGAAAAATGGGAACATTCAAGAGGCACATGCTTTGGTTAAGGAAATTCAACCAACTGTACCGCATGAGTACATACTCAAAGGAGTTGTGCATGCGGCACTGGGTCAACAGCTTGGTTCGGTATGTATTCCATTGTCAGCATTATCACTTAAACCATTCATTATATATGTAGCGTGCTGTACCTTGTTTTTTGTAATAGGAATTAACTTTTAAATCTGTACATGCTTAATGAGTTTTCTGAATATGATTCATTCATTCATTTGCATATTCGTTTTGTGTAGAAGGAACACATTAAGACGGCCCAACAGAATCTTCATTTGATTGGCAGCTCGACCACAGAGTGTGACACAATACCCGGACGGCAGAGTATGGCTTCGGCTTTCTTTTTATACAGCCAGTTCGAAGAGGTGCTTGTCTATATGAATTCAATACGAAGCTACTTCAATCACGACGATACTTTCAATTACAACTACGCCCAGGCCAAATGTGCCACCGGCTACTATCAAGAGGCCGAAGAACTGCTCGTCCAAATCACCGATGTTGATATAAAAAATCAACATGCATACTGCATGATACTATCAAAATGTCACATACATGTCGGACGAGCCGATCAGGTGAGCAGTCAGCACTAAAGCAATTTCGATCGAAATTGAGTTTGAAATTAAGACACAGATTAGAGTTGGGTGTATTTATGACTCTCATGCTTCTTCTGTTACCATTTCCTTTTAGGCCTGGAATTTATTCATTACACGTGACACTAACTCCGAAGCTTTTCTACTGCTGCAACTAATAGCCAACGAGTGCTATAAATGCGAAGAGTTTTGGGTGGCTGCCAGAGCCTTTGACATGCTTGAAAAGTAATACATCTTTCACAAACTGATTGCGCTTTTAGAGCGGCTGATGATTTATTGTTTTTTTATTGTTGTAGATTCAATACTGTTTTGTTCTTTCTGTTGTAGGCTTGACCCTAGCCCAGAGAATTGGGAGGGTAAACGTGGTGCCTGTTCGGGTGTAGTGTTTGCACTGACTGCAAAAGCAGATCGGGGTTTACCGCCAAATGGGATATCCGACGTTATTAGTCTCTTAAGGGAATCATCAAATCCACAGGCCGAATCTATGATAAAAACAATAAAAATGCATATCTCTTATTTTAAATAAATCAGTAAGTGCTGAAACACTAAAATACCATAATTTGAGTTATTGGTCACTCATATTAGTTTATTGTCATCATCGCTATCATTTTTTGTATGTGAATTAAACAAAAAACGAACAAATTTAAAACTTTTTGGAATCGCTTATTCCTTCACACTCCTGACGACGTACGACTTTGAGGGGTTCATATATTTTTCACTCAATTCTCCTTTGATTATCACTTAATAGGGCTTACAGTTTTTGTCGTATTTCGTATATCTTACTTTTGGGTAGCATAATTATTTGCTTTAGTTATCTAACACCAACCCACTAAGAACCAAGAGAGCAGAAAACAAGTTTTACGTTTGTTGAGAGAAATGCAAATATAATTGCAGTTTATTGCGTCCTATGTTTACTAAGATGAACCGTTGTACTCCACAATCTGAAATCAGTAAGGTTTCAGTAAGGCTTGTTTTATTTTTACACTTCAATATCTACATTTCCATTCCTGCAAACACATTTTTGTTTTGCTTTTGTATTCCATTTCGTCTTCGAGTTAATTCTTCTTCTCCCACACTTCCACCTTAATATCCCCTTAATATCAAGAAAATTGCAAACTGGCAGGGAAATGAAGTGCAAAATTCAAACGGAAATTGAAATGGCAGTGACATTTGTTAGCTCCCATTTTATTCACATTTTTCCTCTCCGTTAAAAAACTGCTGCTCCGCCGACTGTTTTCTGATTTTCTACGTGGATGTTTGTGTCTACAGGGAGAGGGAGTCCACAGTAAAATGATGTCGAAAACAAGTATTTTCTTGAGCGTAAACTAAGCACTGGAAACAATATAATCAGTGAAATACGTTTTTGCATTGAGGGATACGCAGAAAAGAATAAAGAAAACAATAAATCAAATGAACAACAGAAAAGTCAATAGTAGGGAGCTTCGTCATTTCCATTCCTCCAGGTCCTGCCTGGGCCACAAAGAGAGAGAGGGAGGAATTTTTAATTATGTACAATGTTCATATAATAGACACATACATATATATCTCATTAAAAGGTTTATCAAATGTCACAAAGATTCTTTGATTGTAAGGCAATTAATAGTCGAACAACGAAACAGGAGTGTGATAACTTGCAGTATGCGGCTCATACTAAGTTACGATATGCTAGTATCAGTGAATTAAACCAAAGCCAACCAGATTTTTCTCTCACTTCCCCCACGATAAAAAAAAAACGAAGAAAATACAATGGAAATAAGAAAGGTTGAATTTAATTATACAGAGCGCTCTTCTGGCTTGTCTTTACGTTACTTTACTGTTGACTTAAGTAATTTTCTTGTACTTTTGTGTACTTTTCTTATCTGGCACGAAAAGTCAAATGTTTTACTCCTTTAGCATGACAGAAAACTATAAATTTAAGCGAATATTGGTGAAGAAAGACGTATGTATCCGCCTCATTTAAAATGGTAAGTGGTTGGGCATCAGTAATCCGCTAAGTAAAAAATATTTCGATTTCCACTGAATTCCAAAGAATTTACGAAAACACCTAATCCACCCAACACTGATGATAAAAGACCGAGAACATTTGACAAAATACAAACAAACGCATTTGCCTATGAAACTTTTATCTATTGTTTAAGTGTCAGATGAATATTTTTTTTACATCAAATTTAATTTTAGAGCATTGTCCGATATTCAATTCGGATTTGGAAACATTGTAACTGTATTTATAGACTTTCTCCTCATAAAATTCAAAAAGAAAAATAAACGCGAAGATGTCATCGAAAAATTGTTCCTCGAAGGAGGATGCTATCAATCAGTTGTACGCTACTATCAAGAGTAAATTCGAACATGATGGTGTCTTGCAGGAGGTGCGTTGCATGCTACAATCGAAAATGGTCACCATGATGAAGGGTAAAAGCGATTCACCTAATATGGTGCAAAACATCGATATAGTGACTGGAGGAGCAGGTTCAGGAGGACGAGATAACAACAAGAACGAAATGCGGTTCCAGATGTTGCACCAGCTCATCATGGAATATTTTCATTGGCATGGATTCCAGTATTCAGCGGAGATGTTCGCTCGCGAAAGTGGCTCCGACAATTTGAAGCCGATACGCGGCTGCCTGGAGGGAGTACTCGGCTCGTTTGAGCACAAGTCCATTCCGATATTATTGGAGATTGTATCCGATCTGTTAGAGAAAAAGCAAATCAATCAAACGGACATGGAGCAACAACTGCATCAATAGTTAAAGTAAAAACGCGAAGAAACAGCAGCAGAGAATAGAGAAATAAGAATTTCCCTGCACGAACAGTTCATATAATTGATTTTTAAACATGTTTATACTAACATAAAATTGATATAAAGATACAATGCATTTAATTGCCGTGTTATTTTTTAGTTAACTTTAGAGACCTCGTTACCTCTTTACTAAAATAACATGATTAATATGAGAAAACATATGCATACATTCACGTTGCTCACACTCATCCCAATACCACCTCTCTTCCATGATTCCATATATGCTAGTCATGTAATAATTGATTCAAATATTTCCGATACGTGTTTTCGATTGCGATCATAATTGCATTCTCAAATCGTTTCATGGGCACCTGACTGGCATATGTAATCTAGTGTCTCACGTTCAGTGTGTCTGGTCTCCTATTTCACTAACCGACGCATGGTGGCCAATTATACTGCAAATTGAAAATAGCATCAACAATAACCTGATATTACAGGATCCCTTACCGGTGTGGAATTCCTTAAATTCTCATTCGTGGTTGCCCTCTAATGGCTTGGATTGTTTATCATGCCAAGGATATGAATGATATGGAGATATTTATTTATCACAAGCATTTTCATTATGTTGGTAAAGCGCTGGTAATGCTGTTAAACGTTTCGAAAATAAATTTCAAACTTCACACTAATAATATAATAATAAGGTTGCGAATAATCTGTATAACAATTTGTATAGCAGAGCACAAACTTTTCGTGTCTCTATAGAAGGAAACATTTGGCTCGAACGTTTTGTGGCAGATTAAATGACCACTGGGTAGATATAATTGTCATGATCCATTTTGCTCGTAACGAATCAAGTAATCTACGAGAATTATTAAATGCATATTTCAATGAATCCTGTTTACATATTTTCTACATATTTACTCAAAGGATATGTACAACACGCAAAAAAAGACTCATCTGTTTATATATGTATACTTGTATGATAGGTACATTTATGCTTGTCGTGTGTTATTGCAGCCAGAGAATAGCCTGAAGCATCGTCCATCATCGACCATGGGAGGTGTGTTTCGTCAAATCCATCGAGTTGGGTATTGAAAGCTTTACATAGGGTGGCTAGGTAGCTCATATAAATGTTGGGGTCAAATATAAAATTCAAACGTATGTGAAATAATCGGAACCCTTTAAAAGTATATCGCACCTTTTCATATATTTGTAATTAATTTTGCACATGTTTCCAGTTGAATTTGTTTGCTCCTCTTTTGGAGCCGAGATAATATAGCAGCCATCCCCCGAAAGTACCGTAGCTAAGCAATTTCTAAGATACAAAACCAAAACATATAAGGAAATTAAGAAACTTTTTGCCTCTATATTTTAGTGTCATGCGTTGGAGCGGGGTCTCTTATTGTATGTATGGTAGTGTTAAGAAAATTATCGGTAAATCATTTTCTCATACAAAGAACTGAAAGTCTATCTGGCAATAGCAAAGAGTTCAAAGTAAGAAACTACTTGTATGGTGTTGTTTAGTGAAACACAAACATGACACAAGATACGTATGTGAGAACAACCCCAAACATTTTTAATTAAAATATTTTCTCACCACTTCAAATTCATACCAAGGTTCACAAAAAAATGAAAAATTAGCTCACATATGATACTGCTTATTACTAAGTACAAACCCCAAACCCCCATAACATATTATTAAAAGTTAAGGTATTAACATCGGCCTGGCCAGTCGTTTGATACTCAAACTTAGGACATTCGCAATTTTTGGGTTCATAAATACGTAAACATAAATACAAATACCATAGCCTCCTATAAGTAATCAGGTTCTTTAACCGTGTACACATTTGGTACATTAGTTTGAATAGTACATTCAAGTATCTATTCCAATTATATTTGCACTCGATCTGTTACATCATATTCCGATGAAAATACCAAAACAAAACTATCTTTTCCGCTTTTGATTATCAACGTTTTTTGCACTACTTCTTTGGTCTTATCCACATGTATATGTTTTCAAAACTTCTCAGCTTTTGTCCACATGACAATCAACACAAAAATATATTTTTTTTAAATCTCTTACAGTGGGAGAGGGCGGATTTCCCATATTTTAGCAATTAATTCCCAAGAATAATTGGGGATATATATCAGCAATTTTAACCAAGGATATTAAAAAGAAGAACAGTAGCTGAAAGTGTTGATATTTCTGATTAAATTTGTATTTCAAAGTTACTACTTTCTTTCTTCACATTGCTTAAAAAAAGGAACAAATATAAAATCTAATTTTTCCTTTATTGATAATAAGCTCAACACAATCGCACAAAAATTTAGTTCCGCTATAGGAACACATATACAAATTTTTTTCAAAAAGACTTCCGCTCTTGTTTGTCCCAATCCGTCGTTGTTTTTTTATAATTTGGTGAATGAAAAACGCATACGAGAATTCATTAAGCATCAAATAAAGTTTATATTTTCGATGAGTAATTAATTTAAGAGAAATAAATAAACATTTGTATGTATGTTTCGAATAAATCAAAAATCACTATCAACAGGGAATTATGGTTTGGTACCAAATTAAAAAATAAAATTTGTAAATATTGATATATTTTTTTTAAAGTTTCCGCTCTTAGGCCAATGTACATGTGTATATATAATGAGTATATAATGAAGTCGTCTATACAAAAATTTATGTAAATTAAAAAGCATTTCCGGAATGTGAAATAGTTAGTACATCTTTGTACTTATCGAAATTAATGTACAACTAAACCATCATCCCTTAAGTAAACAATTTGTATAGAATTCCCGATCAATGGCATCGTTCGGTATGTAA
Organism: Themira minor; assembly: GCA_001014575.1. NCBI lineage: Eukaryota > Metazoa > Arthropoda > Insecta > Diptera > Sepsidae > Themira > Themira minor. The sequence goes on from JXPZ01000853.1 coordinate 56,226, forward strand.
TTTGACCACTTGGATATCAACGTCAAAATCTCATGTGCATGCAAATACTCCAAAGTGGTATTCAGAAAGCAATTCCACGTATAAAAGAAGTGTCTATTAACATTTTCGACGGCGGTAACACATTCACAATTAACACAGGACAACCGGCCCTGCTGTAGCTCAACAAACTGCTCGAAACAACGAGCCCAAGCCCCCACAGTAAAGTTCTTTCCTACTTCCATCATTAAGCTCGGTTGACCATAATTCAAAACTATCGAAAGAACTTTATCTATATCGTTTTCTGCCAAATAAAATTTGGCCAAAACATCCAGCAGGGCAGGCACTTGCATCAAAACATCAAAACATTTAATCTGTTCATTACGGGACCAATAGTATCGCAGCAGCACAGCGCCCAACTCATGGAATAGACATGAATTGTCGAAGCGCAATGGAAAAGAACAGTTGTCGCAGCGTACTATATCCTCGGAAGTGTTCATCAGCATAAATCCCTCGGCTATGTAGTCACGGGTGCTGGAATCCATCTCCCAGATTAACTCTGGATTCAAGTAGTTGAAATACATTTCATAGCAATTCCGTTTCGCAGCCTCTAGACACTCGCCTTGCTCGCTCATCACTATCGCCAGCTTGCGGAGCAGATCAATTAATTCACGGGCAGTATACTCGTCAAAAAGGCCACGATATCGTTCCACAGAGTATGTATTGCTAATCTTTGCGCTCTTGCAAATCAAATACAGATTATAAATGGTTTTCTCTTCAGCACTGATGAACTGCTGCTGGCCCGTTAACTTGGTCTTAGTCTGACTCATAACTGAAGTTGATGACGATTTTTTCGATGGTGTCCTGCACACAATTTCTTCGTCTTGCTCGTACATGGCTTTAACATCCTTAAATGGAATGGATCGTTTATTCGACGGTATTAATTCGCTAACCAATTTTTGCTGTTCCTCAGCGAAAATATTGAATTTATATTTAATGATATTCTTGCCAAACTTCCCTGTCACTGTGAGCAGAGCATCTTTGAAATGTTTTTCACTGCCCTTCGAAGGTTTTAAATTGTCACAGAAGGCATTCTCCAGCACGTACACAGATTGCTGTTCTTGCTGTTGATGGAGTTTATCCATCGGGCTTTTAAAATTAAAACATCCACTACTTGCTCCGCCACCAGTACTACTTCGTTCCGCGGTTCCCGAACTGCCACCCGAACTGTTGTTATCGCCATTGTCCTCGCATTGGGCTATGGCATCAAAGATCACAGATAGATCATTCAACAGTTCATACTCCTGACGATCGAAGAGAAAATTCTTGATTTTTTTCAGAACGTTTAGTTCATAATGCTCACGAGCCTTGTCAGCAAAGTATTTCACATGCTTACGCATGAGACAGGCACACTCGAGAAGTTTATCCTGACACACTAAACTTGAAGCGTACGAATGAATCGAGCACTGAATAACACTGTACAATGATCCCGTCTGAGTAAATACGACGATTTCCCTATCCACGACACGAACATCAACGATCCTTTCGAATTGATTGCACCATAATACCACATGGGAGTTCCTCATGTCGAATATGTACAAGGCCATCTCAGTATATGCCAACAGGAAATTTTGCGTAAGCATTTGAATCTTTCCGAATTGAAGCGTTTGCGGTTGATAGTCGAGCATTTCGTCGTTTTCCTGGTCGTATTCGATGCAATTGCTGTGCTCATCCTCATTGATGGCCGCACCGCCGTTCACCTCGTTCGGCTTATGTATTTTTGCGGGGGCTATAGCTAAGCTATTTTTGAATTGATGAGTCTGAATGACATCGCCTTCGAAATCCACTTCCCACACTCGGGTGCCCGGTCGAGCGCAGTATATTCGCGACGATTGCACGTTTTCATTGGAAGAGATAGCAAAACAGGCACCAAAAGTACCTTCCCGTGGTCGATTTCCGATCTATGAATATATTTTTTCATCAATTAACATATGTTAAGAATACTAATACGATGAAAAAAAATTAAACACATTACCTGCTTGTATTCCTCGTATTCGGTATTACATAAAATACACTTTGTGCTATTTGAGACCAAGAGCAGGGATTCGAAATCATCAATTTGTACAATAGGGGAGTCCAAGAAGAGTATCGGATGGGCAGTCATTGTTAAAAGGCTACGTCCCTAAAAAGCAGAATCAAATCTTCGAGACGAAAGTTTTTAACTCCACACCAACGCTTACAATAAATGACGAGAGTAGCACCAGGTTGACCTGACCCTTTGAATCTCCATAGTAGAACTGTTTTTCGTCTTGGGTCCAGCGAATGCAGGTGACCTGAACTCCATTGGCCAGGTGGGTGTAAATGACTTGAGGTGCTGCATTTGCCGAGGGATTTACAGCATACACGCAAATCGTTGAGCTCTTCGTTGAAAACGCAATGTACTTCTCGTTTGACGATATTCCTAAATAACTCACCAAACCATGTTTGTTTGGGATTAAATGCAAAAACTTACCTAAACATTAAAATAGATTAGAAATAGAATACTTGTAAGTTCAATCATATGAATCAAAGAAAGAACTTACCGCTGCGATTGAACAAGTACAACGAACCAGATGTAGCACCGAATATAATAAAATTATGGGATATATCGAAGCAAGTGTACTGTAATGTGTAATCATTACATCTAAAGTGGCATAGCTAAATAAACAATAAAAACAGGAAGTTACCTTTATCCTTGTTGTATGCTTAAGTGGTTCGTGTATTTTGTCGGAAAAATCAATAAAATTTGATAAACAATACAAATCGGACATTTTTAAGCCAAGACAAAATTCATCCAATAAACTATTTTTATTTCGGTGATCACACTTTTTTTCCTTTTTATATTTTTTAAATTATATTGGAACACTTGATAAAACAATTTAAATTTGATATTTTAATGAATTTATTCCTCTGTCTTTGATTGAACAGCTGTTTTTATTCTTTTCATTCCAGGTCAAAATGTATGGAACATTTTTGGATATATGCACTTTCTTAAAAATAAAATTGGAAATAAAAGTTTGTTACTTTTTATTAAAAATGGGTTCCATTTATATATGACATTATTTTTTTGCAATTTTTAATATGAGGATTATCTATAGGGAAAAATCTACAATGAAATAACTGGATTTTTTCATTCGTTGAATATATGCATTCTCATATGTTCACTTTGTTCCGCATATAAAGATTGGACGAAACTCAACGAAACAAATATTTCAAGCTTGCAGTGCCGCAGAAAATTTATATGAGAGAAAACGTCAAAAACAGTCGTACCATTTTGGGAAAAATCGAAGAAAATTCGTTTAGTTTATTTATCACTGCATAAATGTATTTGAAGAGGTTTTATTTAGTGTAATCTTTACTATTAGGGTGTTGAACTACTTTTGTTTTGGTTATTTTTGGTTTGTTGGTGTTCAATTTGACATATTTTCAGTATATAATTTGTTCTTGTGCTTGTTTGAATACATCTTAATGGCGGCTGAACGACCGAATAACTTATTTGCAGGTATTTATTACTTTACAAAATATACCACGTGTAAATATTTAATATTTTTGGTTCTTTCTCCCAGCGGGTAATTCTGGACGACCACGCATTCCGCCAGGAGATCTGACATTTAACTTGAGCGGTCCCTTGCGACATCCACCGTCTTCTTTGTCGTCAACATCATCCGGGTCTAGTACTGTATCAGCTTCATCGGATCAAATATCATCGCTTAGGTTCTGTTCACCTTTAGTGCAGGGCCAAGTGGCAATGCCCATACCTGGTAGGCTCGATGCGCATTGGAATCAATACTTTCTTTTTACCTACGGAACTAATTCTCGAACAGATCGAACTAGGGAGCGCATTAGGCAACAGGCATGCGGAAAACTACAATTGGGTCCCGGTCCCGAAGACGCATATCAATTTACTTCAGACGATATGCAAGATCTAGGCGAAATCGGGCGCGGTGCTTTCGGGGCTGTCAACAAGATGATATTTAAGAAAATCGACATGGTAATGGCTGTGAAACGCATACGCTCCACGGTAGATGAAAAGGAGCAGCGACAACTGCTCAAAGAGCTGGAGGTGGTTATGAAGTCAAATGAGTGCAATTATATAGTGCAGTTCTATGGAGCCTTGTTTAAAGAAGGCGACTGTTGGATCTGTATGGAGCTAATGGATACATCACTAGACAAATTCTACAAGTATATCTATGAGCGTAAACAGCAACGAATACCCGAATCAATACTGGCGAAAATTACAGTGGCAACTGTGAACGCTTTAAATTACTTGAAAGAACAACTTAAAATCATACACCGAGACGTGAAACCTAGCAATATCCTTCTTCACAAACGAGGAGACATCAAACTCTGCGACTTTGGTATATCTGGACAGTTGGTAGACTCAATTGCAAAAACGAAAGACGCCGGTTGTAGACCGTATATGGCGGTAAGTAGTGGATGTCTTTTAGAGGTGTTGTGGATGTAATATCTTTGCTCGTTGGAAATATTCAAGCCGGAACGCATCGACCCAGAGCGCGCTAAAGGCTATGATGTAAGGAGTGATGTATGGTCTTTAGGTATCACCCTAATGGAAGTAGCAACCGGTACTTTTCCTTACAGGAAATGGGATTCTGTGTTTGAGCAGTTGTGCCAAGTAAGCAACTTACCAGTGAACATTACAACAGTTACTATAAGTCTGTTCGCTTTTTTAGGTTGTGCAAGGTGATCCTCCCCGACTCCAGCCATCTTACAATGATATGGAATTTTCAACTGAATTCGTCGACTTCGTTAACACATGGTGAGTGAGGGTGAAAGACCCAGAATTACAAAAATTTTGACATACTTTTGCATTTGTTTATATTGGCAGTTTGATAAAGAACGAGAGCGAACGTCCAAAGTACAGCCGTTTATTGCATATGCCGTTCATTTTACGCGGCGAACGCAGTCACACCGATGTGGCGGCCTATGTCACCGATATTTTGGAGTCTATGGAGAACGATGGCATCACACAGTTTACCACCAACCAACCGGCTGAAAGTTAATAATCACGATTGATGTGGCGTATTGTGTGAATTAAAAATACGAACCACATTATATTGTGTAGTAAGTGAGAACTAGTAATAGTAAGTTGTTATTAATGCAGTGATTTGAAGTGTAGGAGTTCATAATTAATTAAAACACTGTAAAACAAATAGGAAAACCGACATTCTTAGAAGTTATGGTAATTTAGCGAAATTAAGGAATATCTAATAAAAAAGAAGTAGAAAGTGACGGAATCCCAATTGTAAAAAAAAACCTAACCACAAAAAAATATTGACTCGCTTAAGTCATAAATTAAGCTTTTGCAATTTGTTTGCCTTTTTATATACAATATAATTAATTTTTTGAGATGTTTTATTTGAAGAGTTAACCAATCAGGTGGAAAAGAAAAAGTAACTTTAACAATCTAAGCTTAATGGCAATTGTGAAAAGATGCATTAGATATAAATATAAAAAAACACTTTGTATGTATATTAAATTATAAGCAATATAAATACACAAACGCATACACACATAACTATTGAGTTTATACATAGGAACATTGTTTGTAATGTTAATGTGTAAAATACATTAAAATTATTGCAGTTTTGTGAAACGGGTGAATGGCAAAACTTAACCATTCATTATTAGTGTTTGTAAACCATTGAAAACAGGAAATTACAGATACTTTGAAAAATTATATGAAGCAATCGCCAATCGCTGAAATATCCCAATTGATAACATCGAGTAACAATAATTCCATTTTTGGCTTTATTATAACAATTCCATGAGGATAAGTACTTTATTTACGAAGATAACTTCTCAGTACAATTCTGGAAGAAAGATCAATGCGAAAATTTATTTACATTTTATTTTGCCTATATTACTAATCTCAATAATAGTAAAGAACTAATACATCAAATACAGAACGTTTTCAATTTTTCCCATTTAGATTTCACATTTTTGAAATATCCTATAAACATACTAAATAACAAATGAAACTAGTTGTAAAATTATTTACAAATAACAATGAACAAACATGCAAAGCACACCGTCACAGAAAGCAATGCAATGCAAGAAACTAAATACCATCAGCGTCCATGTAATTACCCTATGTGATTTTGTTTTGACGTACACAAGAAAGAAAATGTTTATTTAGCCAAGAACTATATATACATACAACTATAATACAATACATACATACAACGTTTACATACGTTTTCATTCAAAGAACCAATGTAATGTCTTAGAACTTACATTTAGATTAAACAACCGATAGCAATGCAAATGCTAAAACTTCTACTCATCATTTTAAATAGCTATACACACATACAAGTGCATCAAGCAATTCTTACCTAATAAGAATGATTCAATACAAAAAATGTAATAGAATGGACGGGGTTGTGCCGCTTAAGCTAGAAAACAAACGGTAGTGTAGTTTATATTACATACTGTACAGTAGCGTACAGTACACCAGCAACAAAACATCGTAAACTCAATGTTAATACTTATAGAAAAAAATAAAAGCCAACTTTTTAAAAGAACAATAACAATTATTTCGGAACCTCATTTCGTTCTCGTCGTTCAACCTGGCACAGAGGGTACTCGCGTAACTTCAATGAGATGGTACCCTTTACAATTAAATCCTCGATTCGGGCATCAGTGTGAACGCGGAACGATCGGAAAATCTTGGCTATCATCACCTTCATCAGCATCAGTGCGTAGCGGTAGCCGATGCACATGCGCAGTCCTTTAGTGAATGGTATAAAGGCGAATGGTGAAGGAGCTGGTGAAGTGGCTGTTGGTCCGAAATGCTCATCGGGCCGAAAGAGTTTAGCATTCGGTCCCCATACCGACTCACTGCGTTGCATATTAAAGATGTCTATTCCGATTTGAGTGCCACGTGGTATGGTGACTCCATTTTTCAAACATAAATCATTAGAGGCGCTACGCAAAACCATCGGCACAGGGGCGAACAGACGCATAGCCTCATTAATTACCATTTCTGTGTAAATCATACGGTCAAGGTGTACCATTGTAATCGGTTCATCAGGAGTTAATAAAATACTCGATAGTTCTTGGTACAATCGCTCTTGGTATTGAGGATGCATAGAAAGACATAGGCAGACCAAGTATAAGGCCGTTGACGTCGTCTCAAAAGTCTAATCGGTGAAACAAAATGTTTAGTTACTAGGCAAGGGAGTGTTTGAATTACTAACAGCTGCAATTATAACATTTGCCTCGTCACGGACGTCATCCCAGGTCAGGTGACCTTGATCGACAGAATTTCGCACTTGTTGAACAAAAATATCCTTTCTGGATTTTCCTTCACCATCACAAAGATCTGTTGATGTGTCCATGGCGACGGGATTTTTATTATACCTCAATAGCTGTTAAACAAAGCGAAAAGATAACAAAACGAATTATTATATATGGGAATGGAAAAAATTAGAAATTTCTGTCCACGGTGTATTGTTGTCCATCGGACTAACAAATCACATTATTGGAAGTATGAAAAGTACATACCTCTTCAACAAAGTCGAAAAGAACATTTACAACTTTTAGCTGTCTTCGAAATAGTGGCGATCGACAATACACAAAGTCCGAGTAAAGCCACGGCGATAGCATTCTCTTTACACAAACCTCGGTAACCCTAAAGCGGAAAAGTATATTTACAAAAAGGCGTAGCGGAAAAATTTTACTTATAGCATTTAACAGCATGCCCAAGTGGAACCAAATTTGTACAAATACACATACCCATTATATGAGTCAAAAATGAGGGCAGACCCATCATTTTGGAAATTCATTTTTTTACCCATTGTCGTCTCTGCATATGTTGAGATATGAGATAGAAACAATTGGGTAAGGTGGGTAATATCCCTCAGCGGTAATAACTGACTTACGACACGCAGTCTCTAGCACGCTTTTCTTAAGAGTTCCGTAGATCTCTAACCATCCGCCATCGACTGCGTTTACTCCGCTGGCTGAACTGTCAAATTTCTCCAGAAGGCAGTCGGCTTCCGCATTGAAAATCGGCAAAAAGTTATTAATGACCTGGCGACTGAAAGCTGGATTTATCAGTCTGCGATGTTTATTCCAGCGTGGGGCTGTGTGTGATAATAGAAACTTAATGAGCTAAATACAAAAAGAAAATTGTCATTTTAAGATCGAATGCCGGGCACTCTCACTTACAGCTAGAGGTAAAAAGACCATCGCCAATCGCCGAAGACATGAATCGATAAAATAACCCTTTATTGGTACAATGAGGGGAATTAAATACTGTCTCCACAGTATCCGGGTCGTTTACATAGAGAAAGCAATTTGTGCCCATCCACGAGATAAAAGGCGTAGCATACTGTTTTGCTGTACGTTCCATGTACTGCAGAAAAGCTGTCAACCAAAGAAGAGATTTCCATCCAAAGTCAAACGCACACTTGTCAGCAAACACACTTACTTTCTGGATTCATCATATTTAAGCCCAATCCAATGAATGGCAAGCCTATGGGCCCCCGCATTTGATATGCCACCTTATAGAAGCGGCGACGAGACCACAAAAAATATGCTAACAGACCCAAGGCCCACACGATTAACACCACAAAAGACCACATGACATTAAAGCAATGGAGACACGACTGCACTCGGCGAAATACAACCAACAACTGTTCACGATAAATCTTTAAAACGTCTCAATACCCTTTCCTAATTATTCGTCCAACACCAATACAATAGGAACGATTCGAAGTCAGTTTCAATTAAATATATATTTGTGAAGATGTTTTTGTTTCCTCACTTCCAAGGTATAAACAAATTCAATTCTTATATTTTCAGACCTTTTTGAACCTTAATATTTGTTTAATGATAGAGAAACGCAGCTTAGGTGTTACTTTTTCGATAGAGCCCATCCAGTATATACTGTCTAAGCGAATATCAAACATTTCACAGACCCCTGCCCCTCCCACATGATACGAGATTCGATTACAAATGCCAGTGCTAATTGGCAGATGGTATTGACAATAATGTGACGCATTTGCATGCACCCCAACAAGCCGTGAGTGTGCTTTAGCAAATTGTGAAAACGGACTGAGCCTAAGCTATCGCCATCCTATTTGCTTTTCCCCCTTCTGTTAACACAAAACGCACATACCCACATAAATAGACAGACCACCAGAGCACATTATTATGAGTACGCTCTCTAAAAGCATTTAACCGAAAAACATTCAAAATCCATTGTCGCGTACCAAACAATTACTTAGCAATTATGTGTACGTGCGTTGTGTGGGCAGAGATATTTCTGAAGTTTACTATTCTTACTATACTTCATCGTGTATCATTATATTAGTCTATTGTCAAAACTGTTGACCCCTTTTAACTCTTTCAATGTCTAATGAGCGGTAATAACAAAGTTCGTCAAGTTTTCTTTGTATTATTGAACTTAAGAGCTGTGTGAACAATCCAAACAAAGGTCACGCCCAATAATTATTATAAAAAACACAATTTTTCTAAGCAAAATAATAAAAAACTGCCACCCGTGTTTTTGGTGGTGGCTATATCTACACGAACAATCTGACTTATAAATTATGGATAAATGGAATTTTAATTGACAGGGAAATGAAGTGCCTTAAAATTTTGCATTCATTACTTGGGCAAAAAAAATACCTCTGACCTATTAGCCCTTCCTTACTGCAGTTTATCTTATTATTCTTTCATTCTCAGGCCGATGACACATGAATTATTGATTGGATACGTACGTACGTTAAAATCAATTTGGGGAAAAAAGCCCCTACTACTCAGCAGTGGTTTTGTTCCTAATTAATTTAAACGTATTCAAATATTCTATAAAATAGGGGGTGTAACGAAAAACACTTTTACAAAACTTAAAAATTTGGAAGAAAGGGTTTAATAAGATGAACTATATATAAATGTGGCGGCCCCTTCACCAACAGTTTTTGAGTTGCAATATTAAAACCTATCAGGCCATCTCTGTTGATTATTTTCTTACCTTCAAAAATAAAACAAATTATAATAAAAAATTTTGAACATGGATATCTATATCTTCTTTTTTTCAAAGAAGTACAAAAAACACTTAAAAGTCCGTGGTAATTAACCTGTAAAGTAAGAATCAAATAAAAAATGTACAGGACGAACGCTAATTACTCACCTTCGCCAGTACCTCTACCTCTTGAATAGAAGGCATGTCAACTTGGTGGTATTTAAAAGCCTTTTGTTTTTTACTACAGTAGTACTTTGCTTTTGTCATTCGTGCTGTACAAGTAGTGTCAATGAGAACCAACAGTGAACACGAGATGCTATTCTCTCAAGCAGACCACAAACGCGTTCGGAAGTTGTTTGAGGTACAAAAAGGATTCCTTATTGCGGTGGGCGAATTGCCATTTGACTGGCCGAAATGGGTTCCCGTCCGTTTTGCAAAAATATGTCGCTTCTTGTCTTATTCCTATTGCTGCTTCACGATTATCCAGACTTTTCACTTAGCTCTGCTCTTTGTGAAGTCCACGTTAGATGCAATGAACAGCAGCGAATTGGACTTGTTTACCGATGCCCTTACCATGGTGGTCATCTATTCGTTCGCCTGTTTCGCCACGTGTTATTGGTTATGGCGTGCTCGGCTTTTGAAAGAATTTCTCGAGAGTATCGATCGAAACTACTGGCATCATTCTTTATTGGGACTAACCTTTGCCAGTTCGTACAAATCGTATAAGTTCGCTCAACGCCTAACCATCTATTGGCTGTTTTCCTGCATATCCGGCGTATCGCTATGGGCCCTTGCACCGATAATTCGTCGACAACACAAATTACCATTAAACTGTTGGTATCCGTTCGATCCGCTGGTGAGTCCAACAAAAAAAAATACTTTGAATAATAGGCTACTATGTTTGATTTTCAGCAACCCGGGGTTTATGAGTTTGTGTATATACTGCAACTGCTCGCTCAACTCAATATGGGCATTACATTCGGTAATGGATCAGCTTTATTTGTATCATTGATAGTTGTGATGCTGGGCCAGTTGGATGTGCTCTTCTGCAGCTTAAAGAATTTTGATTTTCATGCTCGCATAAAAGCTGGCGAAGACTTGCATATGTTAATGTACATAACTAAATATTATTAGATGAATTAACAACAAAATGAAATGGCTTACATGCTTTCCGTTAGGCTCATACAAGATGAACTGACCATGGGCGAGGATGACGAGTTGAATCAGTACCTGTTTTCTGTGGAGCAAAAAACCGATTTGGCATTGGTCAAAGTACAGGAACCCTGCCAGTGCTTGAAGACCTCTCTTCATGACTCCCTAGTCGAATGTGTGAAACTACATAGGTTCATCTTAGAAAGCTGTGCTACATTAGAAGATCTCTTTAATCCGTTTTGTCTTATTAAATCGTTGCAAATAACTTTGCAATTGTGCTTGCTGGTTTTCGTCGGAGTGGCGGTAAGTCACAGAAATCACTATCAAGCGGACAACGTGTGTAGAACGGAACTTTGGGCAATGTGTAAAATAAAATAAATGTGTTTTCTTAGGGTGAACGATCAATGGTGCGAATTATCAATCTCGTACAATACTTAGCACTTACATTATGTGAACTTTTACTTTTCACATATTGCGGTGAGTTGCTGCTTACTCATTCTGTACGTGTCGGAGAGGCTTTCTGGCGTTCGCAGTGGTGGCAGAATGCTAGCCTTATACGCCAAGATGTCCTCATTCTTTTAGCAAATAGTAGGCGGCCTGTTAGGTTAACAGCTGGCAAATTTTACTTAATGGATATCGAAAGACTGCGTTCGGTAGGTAAAGTTCCCAAATAAATAAATGTTTAAATTTGTGATTATGGGGTATGATTAATGCCTTGTGGACAGAATGTATATGAATGTTTCTGTGGAGGAAATCAAAGGCTTGGCCAGACTGACCTAACTTAATACTTTTACTTGCTTTAATTTTCAGTTAATTTTTTTGTGACTACTTTAATTACAGCTTTTCTCTTTTCTTATTACGGTTTTTTTGTTAGGTAATAACACAGGCCTTCTCGTTTTTCACCTTACTGCAGAAACTCGCCGCCAAGAACACCAAGTAAGAACAATCTTTCGTCAAGAACCAACAAAACGCTAATGCACTCGTTCCGAAGTAATAATACATCATATATTAAAGCATATGCCTAATGTAACAATACCGCCGTGATAAATACCTTCAATTACAGAACTTTGGGTCTCGGTGGTTGTATATGAGCTTATTTATATGCGTTTCATTAAAACTGACATGACACATATTCACTTCTTTAAAGCTTGAATTAAATTGAGCAAACACAAAAATTATAGTCGATGATGTNAATTGAGCAAACACAAAAATTATAGTCGATGATGTAGCGCATTTTTTAATATTAATAACATGTTATGTAATTGTACGGACCTTACCTGGCATAGGCTTACTGTCCCATCGAAATAAAAACCAACAAAACTCATAATAAAATAAAATGACTCTTCATATTGTGGTTTCTGTGCTTCTGTTTCGGTTGGTGTGGATCCAGCATTTTACTAAAAGAGAAAATTGCCTAGCTCTTTGCGTAAAAAGTTTTCAACTGACTTTAAAGGCATCGCCGTTTTCTCTTTACTTTCATAGAAAGACACCCCAACTGCAACACAAATCATAGGAATAAAATGAAACTACTTTTGTTCGCAAACGTCGCGTCAGCACAATAACAGGTGAATCTCTCGTTTTATGTTCGCTTTTAGTCTGAAATCCCAGCGTTTGCTTGTAAGAACTTTAATGAGTGGTTATATCGACCTCTAGTTGGACGAATAAAGGAAAAAATCAATAAATGTATTAAATATTTCCTTAAAATTTACCTTTATTGTAATATTTTAGGAGAGTTAAAAGATCGTACCTTAGCTAGCTCATAGCAAGTAATTTATTGTCATTTTATTATTACTTAGTTCCTGCATTTGCTCATATAGCACGGCCTATAAAATGTACACATAATTTGATCTAGAACCATAGAAATGATTTGTTTAGAAGACCACCCGCCCATATAGAAGGGTTTTAATTAAAATTCTTTTTGTCAAGAAAAGCTCTCCATTGGATAACGCTTTTTGGTGGTGGCTTATCAGCTGGCACTGATTAATTGCAACCGTAGTGATTGAAACCATGAAAGTTTCACGATTATTGTGTCAAGATGAGATTGACATGCGGCTAACAACGCTTTTCACCATCCATTAAGCAATCACATTTGGCTTTTAAACTTTAAAGAAGGACACGATCGCTTTAAATCGCGTTGAATTGATATCAATTTTAAGTATTCATGAACACTTTGCCTGCAAGCTGTGAAAAATGTAGCGATTCTCAGGCAAAATAAATGCTCGATTCAAACAATTTGCAACAATTCTGCTTCCTTTTGTTCCTTTTTAAATAAAACCTTTTTAATTTATTTTTACATTTTTGTATTTATTTTGTTGTGTCTTTAATGGTCACCAACATAGAAATCCTCATTACAACACTCATACTAAAGGAAATTTCCATTAAAAACTACGTTTTTCATAACTTCACATTAATTTTGGTTTTATCTGCTACAATTTTGTATTGAATTTGTGTTTTTGGGCTTAAAATACAGCTTTAGAAATCTGAGTAGTGTTAAAGTCAAATTCTATGGCTGTCTGCATCTTCGCTTATTAATAATTTTCAAAGGCCGACAGAGGAATGAGGACTATTGTTTATATTCAAAATTTTTATTGCATTTTCCATTCATGCGATATAAATTGGTTCATAAACATTTGTTTTACTTGATAAAAGCGTTTGTGATTTTTCTCCCCTCAATATATAATAGATTTAGAAAATATGCCTTCTTTTTACAAATATGTCTTTAGGATTCATATTTTAATCTTCATACTCTAATATCACTACTCAATTTACAATGTACTACTATATATATAATCGAAATGAAGTTCGAAATAAGCAAAACTTCGATAAGAAAATCAATTGAGCAGAAGGTTCGTGTGAGGAAATTG
>JXPZ01000854.1:0-13084 GCA_001014575.1 Themira minor
GATGGTCCAGGTGTAGCTGAAATGAAAGGAATTTCTTGATACATTTTGAATGTACTATGAACAAGACTCAGAAGCTTACTTGAATTTCGAATCACTATATACTGTGTCATAGTCTTCGATATTTGACAGGAATCTTTTTTGCCTTAAGATGAATTGATTACTAGCTGATCGCTTCACTTCCACTACAGGTAGTNTAGGAATCTTTTTTGCGTTAAGCTGAATTGATTATTAGCTGATCGCTTCACTTCCACTACAGGTAGTCCCATTTGCTCGGTCCACGTGCTCATCATTAATTTCACATCGAAATCCAAATTCATGTTCTCTACTTCTGTGAGAAAATCATCGGTAACCGCGTTTTCGTATTTGAAGTTCGTCAGATAGTTGGTCACGGCCAAAGCGAAACGGTCAGGACCGATCGTGTCTTCTAACATGCGAATCACCGATGCTCCTTTTTCATAGCTGATGGTGTCGAATATCTCGGTGATTTGGTCGGGTGTTTCAACGGTCTGTATAATGGGATGCGAAGCCACTGAGGAGTCGTACTTCAAAACGCTGTGAAGGGCGTGTATCAGGAACTGATCAGTCTGAACGTACAGAAAAGAAAAATATTCAATANTGAAATCGCTCTATGTGAATCGTCAGGCAATCTCACCATTCCCCAGTCTGGGAAGATCGTATTCACACTCTTGTATTCCATGTATCGAGCGAAGCCCTCGTTCAACCACAAATCGTTCCACCACATCATGGTGACCAGATTTCCGAACCACATGTGAGCCAACTCATGGGAGACCACAGCGGCAATTCGCTGCTTATTCCATGTGGAACTAAAACTCTTATCGTACAATAGAGCAGTTTCCCGGTATGTCACTAAGCCCCAGTGCTCCATGGCATTGGAAACGAAATCAGGAATGGCAGCCATATCTGTGATCGAAATATAGGTTCTCCTTTTAGATCCACAAGTTGCCACCAAAAACGTATACTTACCTAATTTTGGCAGAGGATATTCCACTTGGAAGTACTGGACGTAGAACTGGGTAACTTGAACGGCGGTTTCCAAAGCAAAGTTCACTTTATTCAATTGGTGCGAAGTAGCGAAAATGCGTATATCAAAGTCCGTGCCGATTCCATTGACATTTACGGTCCTGGTGTCGTGGGCGAAATCAGAAATAATGAAACACGACACATACGTGCTCATAGGAACGCTTCGATGAAAATACACTTCTGTTTCGTCTCCTTTAGTAACTGATTTCTATAATTGAATTACATTGCCGTTTACTGTCTTGATTGTTCACAGTGCTGAGGAAATATAACCTGCTCGTTCATATTGGACAAAGCGTGATATCCATCAGTTGGGTGCACCAAAACTACGTCGAATGTGGCTTTCATGGCGGGCTCATCGAAACAGGGGAATGCCTGTCGGGCATAAGTGGGTTCGAATTTTGAAGTTGCAATTGTTCTATATTGGTAGAAGAATATACCAAATTGTAAATGCAACATTGATGGCAACCCTTACTCACCTGCGGTCATTTGTTTCGGTTAAATAAGAGCTGCTGTACAATCCCACAATTTTATCAATCATTGCACCTTCGAATGAAATGCCCAGTTGCAGTGTTGCCTCCTTTTGCAAGACCTCAGCCAAATTGATAACGAGAAACTCTCTTATGGGGTCCAAATGGAAACCGGTTACTTCGAAATGCTCCCCACCCGACGATTGCACATAAACTTGTGTGATTGTCAGTTTGTGGGCGTGCAAGATGATTTGATTTGTTGGTTCCTTAACGAAAATCGTGATCTCTTCTTCGCCGGAAAAGTTCCCAGTGGCAATGTCCGGATGTAAGTAGAGATTATAGTTGGTGGGAATCACCGAGCCTGGCAAACGATATTGAATCTGAAAGCAATATTTAGTTGGTCCAAGCATACTCGTCAAGTACTTACTGGCTGCTCATTGTCACTGTCATCATTAAGCGAATCAGTTGGGTATAGGGAGCGTATGAAACGATGCGACTGCACCTCGCCTACCAGTTGAGATTCGAGGTAGTCCAACTTCTCGCGTACATCGTTCAGCTCGGCCTTGATTTGTGCTTTTTGTACAGCGACAACTACTGTGGCAACAGTGAAAGCGACTAGGGTCCAACACAGAACCAAATGTAAGTTATCTTGCGTGAATTTCATTGCGAAATTTGTGACCGGCTCAAGTGACGCACTGGCCACAAATGAAGTGTGCGCGAAATCAAATAACTGTTTAATGGATCGTGTAACTACATTCGAAAATGTGTCATATCGCTAGAATAATTTAATCGGCGTTGTTAATTCGCAACGCTTATCTCTCGTACATAATCGTTTCCCACATCGGTTTTCACTTATTAGAGTGAAATCGATCTAATTCCTCTTATCTCTATGGAGATTCTATTTTGCTGGTTTCGATAAGATTACATAATCGTTATCTTAATGAAGCCGAATAAAACATATTTTATTTGTATTTCACATTGATTATTAGTGAATCGATTTGTAATGACTTTGTGAACAATTTATAATTATGAACATTTATAGTAAAGTTAGACGTTGTTTTGCACCAACCAACTGCCAATGTTGGCCTTGTTGTTTTCCAGCCAAACTATATTGTTTTTCACTGTCTCCAAGGCTCTGACACGAGCGGCTGTACCGGCACCAGCCTCTGGGTACTTGGCGAAGAAATGTTCCATTTCCTCGAGTTTCGTCTGTGTTGAGAAACGCGACGTTATGGACGGGATCATGTTGCCCAAGTAGCGTTCGTTCAGTCCGAAGCGTTCAACCAATCGTTCCCAGTTCTCACGCACATAGTCCCAAACGATCGGTTCGCCCATTGGATTGGCCGCTATATACTGCAAGCAGGTCAAGTAGTCCTGGCCGCGAACATATTCTTCGTGCCACGCCAATTGCACGTATCTGTGTAGTTTCAACGAGAAGAGTTTACATTTGGTTTTTAGCAAGGGTATTTCCTTGGTTTTGCATATATTCACCTGCTGAGAAGCCACGGAATTTGTACAGCAGACAAACCGTACATAAGTTTGGACTTTTCGCTGGCATCTTCCTCGGCCACAAACAAGTCCCACATTTTCTGCCAGGTATCTTCGTTGCCCAGCTCCATGATACCATAGTAGTATACGATCTCTCTGATATCTGCGTGGGGACGATTGGTGGGGTTGTTCAGGAAAATACTGAAGTGCTCTGCCACTTCCGAGAGACATTCCTTGAGTCCCAAAGAGCAAGCGGCACTCAATACGGTCACTCGCAAGCGGCTAAATGGAAAGGATTAATGAACCAATTGTGTATATAAGACCAACTGGCACCTACTTTTGCAGATGATCCTCGCCCACATTCCATGTGACTTCCTTATAGATAGGCTCGACTAGATTTTTCGCATATACACTGTAGTTTAGGTAAGTGTCGGTGAACATAAGTGATCGTTTCAGTGAAGTGAGTTTCGATGCGGCCACACTCCATGGCACATAGTCTTTTTCGTTCGAAAGGTATTGGGTAATTCCTAAAGCCACATCATAGGAAAGCTGGGTGGCATCGGCCAAGGAGAAAGCATCATTCAGCAGACCGGCACGATCGCCAACGGTGAATGTATTTGGACTGCTTATCAGCTTATCAGCGAGTGTATCCCACATCTTGGTATCATAGTTGATACGATAATAGCCCACTTGATCGTAGTTGAATTTAATCCAATCCACCGCATTCTCCAACTCAATGGTGACTGCAAAATTAAGGTTATTTGACAGATTGATAGAGATCTAAACGCGATGCGAGTGATATATGCATGGGCGTGTGCTCGGAATGAAATGAGTCTTACTTTCTTTTTCATTGTGGTGGAACCATTGCCGCTTGACTTCGGTGGGTGCTAAGTTGGTCTTGTATGTCAACGGGATTTCCCATGTGTAGCTGCGTGATAAGAAGAAAGGTGTAAGAATCCGATTGTGTTTTACGATCGGAGCGTTTGTCGTTTTACTTGTAAACTGAATCAGTGTAGATTCCTATATAGTCGTCCGGATTGGAGAAGAAACGCTTCTGTTTCAACGTAACAATTTTGCCGTTCAGGGAAACGTCCACTACGGGGAAACCCATTTGCTCGGTCCATGTGCCCATGATAAGTTTGATGTCGATGCCCAAATTCAACTTGTCGATCTCGGTCAAGAAATCATCGGTTATTGCATTTTTGTACTTGAATTCGTTGAGGTAGTTGGTGACAGCTTTCTGGAAATTGGGGGGTCCAATGAAATCCTCCAACATTCGAATTATGGACGCTCCCTTCGAGTAGGTGATCGTGTCGAATATTTCCGTGATCTGATCGGGGTTCTCGACCGTTTGCACAATAGGATGTGAGCCTAAGGTGGCGTCCAATGACAAAACACCGTGCAGAGTTCCAGTAATGAATTGATCTTGCTGTTGAAATCCAATTGTGTTAGCTTAAGTAGTGCATATTTGTTCTAACAAGACATACCATTTTCCACTGTGGGTACACAGCTTCCACACCTTTGTTTTCAATGTAGCTTGCGAAACCCTCGTTCAGCCACAAATCGTTCCACCAATTCATCGTAACTGAAAGGCGTGGTATGGTCAAATGTGTTCCAATCATTACTGTCGAAAAGGTACAAACCCAAATTTCCAAACCACATGTGAGCAAACTCATGGGCGATTACACTAGCAATGCGCTGCTTATTGGCTGTGGAACTCACAACGGCGTCGTATAANGATTACACTAGCTATGCGCTGCTTATTGGCTGTGGAACTCACAACGGCGTCGTATAACAGAGCAGTTTCCCGGTATGTAACCAAACCCCAATGCTCCATCGCGCCTGATACAAAATCAGGTATAGCTGCCATATCTGAGAATATTGATTCGGAATGTAATTTATATAACATTACGTGGCAGAGCATTCGTGTTGCAGGCCTACCTAGTTTGGGAAGTGGGTACTCGATTTGGAAGTAATCAATGTAGTACTCGATCACGGTTTTGCCCACGTTCAAAGCGAAATCAACTTTGCCAATTTGCTCAGGAGTGGCATACACACGCATCGTAAACGAATCTCCAATGCCGTTGGTGTTGATGGCAACTTCCTCATGCGCAAAGTCTGAGACAATAAAGCATGCTAAATATGTACTCATCGGCACACTATTATGGAAGTAAGTCTCCGTATTAGCTCCTTGGTTCTTTGTGCTCTATAAAGCAAATACAATAGATTCAATTTAATTCCATTCAAAAGGAACGTCAATTCTTACGTTGATGTTCATGTTAGAGAGCGCATGATAGCCAACCGACTTGTGGGCCAGAACAATTTCAAAGGTTGCTTTCATGGCGGGCTCATCGAAACAAGGGAACGCCTGTCTGGCATAAGTCGGTTCAAACTTCGACGTTGCAATCCATCTGAAGCGAGAAAAGTGCTTTACATTGATCCCGAAACTCGTATGTTTGTGCTACGTTTACTTTCTGGTCTCATCAGCTTTCAGATAGGAGGAACTGTACAATCCAACAATTTTGTTCGCCATCTGGCCTTCAAATGTTATACCCAAGTAGATTGTTCGGGGAGCGATCAAAATTTGACTCAACTGGATGACCAAAAACTCGCGCACTGGGTCCAAGAAATATCTGTTAACAAATAGGTTACTGATGCCAGTGTTCGTGATGTACAAGCTGGTGATGGTCAATCCTTTCGCGTGAAGGAAAATTTCAGAGGTTCGCTTGGTCACGTTGACTGTGATACGGACTTGACCAGTGAAATTGCCCGTGTCCACATCAGGGTGCAAATATAAGTCGTAATGTGTTGGGAACATTGTGTCCGGCAAACGATAATTGATCTGTCCAACAAACAGCATGTATTATTAAAAGTAACATTTTCATGGCGTACAACTTTCACCTTGGGAACTTCAGGATCGATGGGAGGTTTCGAACTAGATGTGGATGGCGCTGCTGTGGTGTTAATGGATTCCTCTAGAAGTTCTAGCTTCCGTAGTGCTTCGTCCAATTCATCTTCCAAATTCGCCTTTTGCACTGCCAACACTATAGTGGAAACGAGAAATGCTATAACTGCCAGCCCCAAGCAGATCGAAATTAATTTCGCGGTAATAATCATTGTGTCGCGGCCGAATCGAACTGCATGCGAGTAGCTTTCAAACCGAACTAAGCGCACACTTCGTGTCCAAGTTATGAAATCGGTTTATAGCAATACTGATACTAATTTTATTGACTAGTATTTGATTACGAATCTAATCTTTTGCCGTTGGGTCTTTACATCATTAAATTTGTGGCAATGCAAATAAAAGGCTTTTGACATACCATCATATCATCCATAGAGAGCTATTTCTGGTCTTTAGGGGATTTACTTTTCAGACACCCATCAATGTAATATCTCATTGAAGAAGTGTTGCGGGGGCTCTTTTGAATGTACGACCTCCTCCAAAATAATCATATCATAAAGTCAAAATCGTCATAGTCATAACGGTCAAAGCATATATAGAATGTGATTACGATTTTCGGTCTCTGGTGATTCAACGCATTCGCAAATTTAACGACTAAGTTATTCTAACCCTCTATCTATACATATATATATAAATACAAGTTATAGTGTGGTGTTNAACTCTCTATGGAGGGTATACAAATATTGTATAATCTATACATATATATAAATACAAGTTATAGTGTGGTGTTAGCTTTGTAATGCTTGAACCGGTGTGAAATTTCCCATGAAATGTGACGACAACCGCTATGTTCATATGTAAACACGGCCATTGGTTCATATCAGAGGAACTTTGGTGAACTCCCTAACATAGCGCTACAGTTTGAAAATTAAAATTTGTATGTTCTCATATCAGCGATTTGTCATCAAAGAACTATGAGTATGTTATATGACATTGGTATTTTTACAATATCCTGTGCGATTTGAAAACTTCAGCCACGCAACAACNTGTTTTCCCAAACGTTTTTACCTGAGCCCGTGTGACTTTGATCATGGTATATGCAATGTAATTCAACGCAACGCAGCACTTANCGTTTTTACCTGAGCCGTGTGACTTTGATCATGGTACATGCAATGTAATTCAACGCAACGCAGCACTTAGGTATATTTGCCGACATTAAAACCCTTTTCCGGTTCTGCTGTATCCATATTTTCCCGCCCTAATTAGAGATTTGGTATTTTGATGTTAAAACCCAAACAAAAAAATTTCCACTCCTTATCAGTTTTTCCAATTTCATTTGTGCGACCAACAATTTTTGCATATGGTTGACCGATGATGACAAGAAATCATATTCACATTGTAACGAATTTCCATTAGATACGATTCTATTCAATAAGTAATACACAACTTTAGGTAAATGGCCTTATACCTTAATTTTCATACATATTAATAATTGATATGATCAATTTCAAGATTACACAATTTTAAATGGATTACCATTGGGTTATTCCTATCCAGCCCGTCTCTATAGCATTTCTCATCGCACGCATGCGGTGACATATTCGTTCTATATTGAGAAACTCCAAATTTCTGAATGAACCACACGAGGCCTCAGAAATTCATTGATAAAATCGACGAATTTTACCTGTTGTGTGTGGGAAAATATTTGGTATATGTAACTTTAATCGTTTCGGACCTATTGTTGGGTTTTATGCAACGACTAGGTAAAATAGCGGGGCATTCACTAGTAAAATTCCGATTTAGTTGAGAATTTCCGGTTTGTTTTTCTATTAGTTTTCCCCCATGTAATCGATCACGTTGTCCTTACTGTTGGCCGGCAAATACGCGTACATACCCGGCACGGCAACCCACACGATACAAAAGCGCATACGCAGCGTGGAAGGAGCTCATTCAAGCACCACAACTCGAACCGAATACGGCACATAGGAAATTTAAATTTAATTGAACAAATAAATTACACGAAAATGAAATTCGTATGTGCAATGTTTTTTATAATCAGCATTTCCAATGCCGCGAATGGAGAAAGTAATCGGGATCAAGTAGACACCATTGCTAGTCGGAGCCAATACAACAGCCAAGCAACGTCCTTCCAAACGGAATTCCCTTACGAAAGTATTATGGCTACTAGTCTGGAGATGGCTATTCAAAGTTGTCAAGCCAACTTCCAATGGCATC
This sequence comes from Themira minor, assembly GCA_001014575.1. Lineage (NCBI taxonomy): Eukaryota > Metazoa > Arthropoda > Insecta > Diptera > Sepsidae > Themira > Themira minor. Next base: position 8,134 of record JXPZ01000854.1, read on the forward strand.
GCTGGAACTGCCCTAGGACGGACTTCTATATGCGTCACCTTTCACGGCCGTATCTACTGGACCGTGAAGATTCCTATGTGCAAGGTATAATGACTGCCGCTATACTATACTCGATAACAAAGAGCTGCACGGACGGTCACATTGCCGGGTGTGGTTGTCGAAANGACAATCCACAAGAGGCGTTGGACCTGTACCAGGCCAATATTGGCATACAACATTCGAATGATTTCAGCGGATCGGCAAAAATGCACAACTTTAAGGCAGTTACAACTCTGCTGCAGCAGTCATTAGTAACGCAATGCGTTTTTAATGCCGATTCTGGGGAGAATGTTTGCATTGAGGTCCTAAAGACATTTGAGGAAATAGCTCAAGGCATCCAGGAAATGTATAACGAGGGCTTGCAGCTGACGATCGGCGATGGAGAAAACTCACAAGTGATGTGGCAGAACATACCGTTGGACTCTTTGGTATATATGAAGGACTCCCCCAACTATTGCGAACCAGATGCAGTGCCCTTCTGGAATGGCGTACGTGGGCGACAGTGCCAGATGGACTTGGACGATGACAGTGATAAGTCGTGTGCGTCATTATGCTTTGGATGCGGCCATCAAATTGAAAGCCGGCAAGTGGTGAAGGAACATCGTTGCAACTGCCAGTTCACATGGGCTTATCAGGTTCATTGCGACATTTGCATCACCGTCGAAGAGCAGTACTACTGCAACTAGTACGTAGTGAGACGGAGCAATAAGTCTGGGTGCTCGCTGGAAGAGCAGGAATGCCACGCCAAATATTTATATATTTTAGATTCCTATATATAATATTTATACATTGAAAACTGTTGGGTCGGAAAATAACGATTCCCTGATGAAATAAATTGTACCCTTTGAAATGAACAACCCTGTGTCACTTTTAAATTTAATTTTATTCAATTTATTTTTAATTTATCCATGAAGCTGGCTTGCCTTCTACACGATAACCGTTATACGCAGCCATAGAAGCTACTTCGGATCGACGGCTGGGCTCACCCGCCCAATACGATGGCGCCACTTCATAGGACTGCATGGCTTTGTGGTTGTTCTTGAGTGCGGATATGATAAGCAAGAAAATCGCCAATTTTCCAATCAGTATCGATTTCATGAGGAGCAACTTCAACTTAGTCACTAAAAATGGTACTATCGCTGATTGGATCAAAAAGGGAATCACAAAGAGTGGCAACACTTTCGTAACCATGTCGTATTTCTTTCCGCGACCTATGAGAGAGCATTAGAGAATGTTATTAACTGCATATTATTTATAAAAGGGCTTGTAAATTATAGTTACAACGAGAGTCTACTGATAATATACTGATAACGGCCATGTAATCGTGTGAACAGTTATAGATTACAATGCAGAGTGCCAAAGCATCGAGCGAGGGCCGATGATAAAAGTTGTATTTGCTTTGTTGGTATACTCACCCTCCTCAGAGTTATCCGACAACCAGCGACCTTGGAGAATTTCCTTCATATTATCAGTGTTCAATTTGACATTGACGATGTTCCTTCGCATGTCTAGCCTCATGTTCACGCCAGGACCGATAGTATACAGATGCTCTTTCGACTTGCGGTCGCGTTTCGAAGACGCCTTCCGCTGCAATTTGGTTTGCTTGTTTTGCTTACGTTTTCGCCGCCTCATTTTGGCCTTCTCATCGTTTAACTTTTGTGCGACTCGCTCTTCCTGTTCCCTCAAGGACTTTGTGTCCTTTAAGTTAACAATGTCAAATGCATCGTCGTTTTCAAGCGCCGGAGTTGTATTCAGCTCATTGGGTTGTTCTTCCTCTCCACTGTTCAAATTCGTCATAATTGGCAAAACTGGCCCGGATTTGTTACTCAAACGCTCCTGCAATATCCTCTTGTAATGAAGTGATGTCTTGTTTCCCAAGTAGGTGCTTTTGAAGTTCTTGTAAATGCCCATGAAAATCTTGTTGATGGGCTTATGTGGACGGAAGGCAGCTTCATTCTCAGCGTCCATGTGGGGATGCGAAAAAGTGCGACTCGACTGAGTGGCCAGCTCTTGTGTCGTCTCGATCGGACTCAGTGTGGTTGAAAGTTCTGTGAAAACCGCTAAAGCATTGTCGCCATCTCGTTGCAGCCCACCAAAGGCACCGTCCTTAACATTTAAACTAACACTTGCACAAAATAACAGTAGAAATCGACCAGAAGTCATATTCACGAATGTCTGAGCAACAGCCTTTGCGAGGGGCNAAAGGGCAGTGTTTTCAATTCGCTTGTGGAGAAATTTTCGCTTTGTTCTTAAAAGATACAACTTGTTCGCTGTTCGTCGATAGAATATGTGAAAATCGCACTGACCATGAGATTTTATTCACTTCCAATGGATTTTCTTCCATTCGGTTTTCCTGAAGTGGTTTCAGTTGATTAGGCCACTGGAAAGAAAACCATTCTTTGGCTTGAACTTGATTGCTCACTCGTCTCACAAGACGTTCTTGGGGCGTTCGAACGCCAACCAAATATGGAATTGCCATCACCTGCAAGGCGTTCAAAAAGAGAACAAACGTCAACGACTGAGGAAAGCATTTGTTAGTGTCCTCTTTCAGGAATTCTTTCAGAAAGCACTTAGGCGGAGACGTTCATGCTCCATCTACGTATGGCCATTCAATGAGCATTTGAACAATTATATGCTGTCGTTAGATTAGAAATTATTTATTTACACTTACGGAGAAAGTTGTTGTACTTATGAATAATGTGTTTAGGTCCGACTTAAGGAATTTTGTATACCTACACGTTTTTCGTGAATTTTGAGATCGGTAATCGTTTGGAATGAAAGTAAACAACGTCATATGGGAAGCATTTCTCGAACTGAAAAAAAATGAAAGCGTTTCTTGAAGGTTTCTGTGCCGTATCGATTTCCATCGATATGTTCCATTTTATTTATTTATTTTTTGTGTCATTCGTAAGCGTGCAAGAATTTCCTTTTGAATTAGTCACACGAACTTCTGCAGAGTAATTAAGTCGTATGGGCACGTAATCGCCGCAGTCTAAACATACGACGGCATTGTAAAAGAAAGACACAAATTATGTATGCTCAACTAAAACCAAAGGCGTACAACCGCATGAACAAAAATGCAGTGAAATTGAACGTTGCCAACTACATCGCATTTCCGTTGGGCGTTTGTCCTTATAAGAGCGAAGGTTTGCTTTTATTTAGTCTGAAAATAGCGGAGAAATTCGTATGAACTTGGCCAAGTAAATCGTAGGTTGCAGACAACTTAGTGTAAGAATTTTGAAAATTTCTTTACCCAAATGTTCGCTTGGTCACGCCGACATGTCGCGAACGTTTACGATAATCGTGATTGTGGCTCGCCATATAAACACATACATGTACCGTTTATGTGGGGAAGTGTTATGATTTGCATTTCGGTTTCTTATTTCGGTTTTCTTGCGGGTGTGCGTTTGTGTGTGTTCCGACAGCAGAGTGATAAAAAACCACGGCACTCGCCGGTAATCGTTCAATTGTTTGCTATCATTTGTGCGGGCCACTCGACTTAAATAAATTTCGGTACTCCGTTGTGTACATTACTGCATTTTCCTCGCGGATTTCTGTTCAATTTACAAATACTCCTATATATATACAAGGATCATGGCTGCCAGTCAGAAAGTTTATTTGATCGCCGTGTTGTGTTGTGTGATGTGCTCGGCAGTGATGTGCCAACAAACCGCTGGCAACGACAGTGATGTCGACACAGTCGGTTAGTACCACAGCAGAGAAAGCAAATGCTTGAGAGCGTCATTAAAAATTGTCAACATTACAGAGAGTCGCACTTTCGGCCATCACTTTCTGAAACGCATGAGTTTCGCCGTGGTTCCTGGAGCGTTCGTAATCGGCGTGATAACGACCCTGTTGGCTGCTCTCACCGTGGTGTCCATGAAGGGCTTGGGTGTGGGCGTAAGTGTTGACACGAGGGCAAAGACATTCAGACACTCATTGGGATTCATTTTCTAGGTCATTTTGTTGGTCCTTGCAATCGGCCAAATGTTGTCCAGAGCCGTTCCTCAAGTTCATGCTGCCGCTTACACAGCCCCTCCAGCGCCCGTGCCGGTGGTTTACTCGCATTCGCACTCGCAACAACCGGTTTGGCTCGAGAAGGAATGGTAAGGTGCGTGGCTTACATGGAGAGGCCAGGAAAAGGGCTGGACTGTTACCTCAACGAAGAACGACAAATTCAACCAAATACTTAACGACTTTAAGCGTAGTCCCTAAGCTATTTATTTGTATGCATAATTATTTATTTCCATCGGTGCAAATTCCGAGCACGACATTTTTACTTTTAAAAATACACTGAAATGAAATTCGATTCAGAGGTTTTGGTGTCACGTTTCCATTTTTTTCTTTTGCTTTTGAAAAGTGAAATTCATGGGTGTGTTTATATTCAGAACGTTGAGTACAGCTAATCCATCACGGTGACACATGGCTCTGGCGCAATGTTCATTCATTAAATGTTCTCTTTATCGTGCAAATCGTAATGATCGCTTTTCACTGCCTGTTTATATTACGACTGGCTTTTAATTGGAATATTTAAAAGGGTCATTGAGAGGATAGGCTTTTATGCAAAAAGTGAGGAATTCGACTTCATTATATTAATAACTAAATTGATCGTAAGTGGAGAAATGTCCAACGTTCACATATGAACAATGGAATACAGCCTATGTAAACGGCTGTATGGCATTGTTTTCAATTTTCAGTTTGGCCAATTTGTTGCATTGAACTATTGTACTCCAAAGACACTGACATCGTGAACTACTTAACCATAAATACGAGGCAACTAACCCAAATCGCTGAAAAACTTGAAGTTCAAGTAAAGTAAAGATCAAGTAAGGCTTCCATATCGAGGTTGGAAACTACAATTTCCCAAGAATTCTATTCAGGCATGAAGTAAAAGCAACATGAAAAGCCGCAA
>JXPZ01000867.1:0-14616 GCA_001014575.1 Themira minor
AAAAAAAATATATTTTGTATATGTACAACAAAATATAATTGCAGATTGCAGTTATAAAATTGAATTACATTAAAAAAATATGTTGTGAAGGGAGTTTTAAAAGTGTTGATTACTTTCAACATAAAAATGCATTTTCATAAATGCATTAGTCAAAGCATTAACACAATGCTTTAAAAAAATAGTCTTAAATCTTAAAAAAATAGTCCTATAATTTGTTCACTCATTTTGTTCTGTTTTGTAGTTTAGAGAAACCCATCTCAATTTTTGTAAATCATAAATTTAATATTATCTGATCAATCGATATATCTTTATTCAAATAATTTTAGCGTAAGGTCGGTAAGTTTTTGTTTCTCGTTTGCTTTGACTTTGATTCAAGTTATACAATCTGCAAACGAAAAACGGCAATTAGCATAAACAAAATAACATTCAACAACACTGACAGCTGCATAAAGATATTTATATATATATTTATTTAATTTATGAAAAAATATATGTAAACATCTCGTGTGACGTTTCTTTACTAGTCCGAACTGGCACGATCCTATTCAATATATTTGCATATGTTTGAACATTGTATATATATTTGAAACTTATTCCTAATTGTCAAATTTGTATTTTATATCTTCAAGAATGCACTCAACGGAAAGTCATATTCAGAAGTAACAGATATATTGTCGACTAGAATTAATGGCGCCACACCACTTGTTATATCATGCCGCAACGGACACTATGATGTAGTGGAGTTTTTACTAACTAAATGCAATGCTAATGTTGAACAAGTGGGATCAGTAAATTTTGACGGGGAGCCGATTGAGGACGCTCCACCATTGTGGTGTGCTGCTGCTGCAGGTCATATGGGAATAGTAAAATTATTAGTTCGTCGTGGGGCTAATGTTAATAGTACAACACGGACTAATTCCACACCATTGCGCGCAGCTTGTTTCGATGGGCATTATGAAATTGTAAAGTATCTGGTTGTTCATGGTGCAGGTAAGAACAAATTATTAAAATATTATAATTTGTATTCTGAATCATTGAATTGCAGATTTTGAAGTGGCTAATCGACACGGTCATACTTGCTTAATGATTGCCTGTTATAAGGGACACTTTAGGATTGCACATTATTTGCTATCACTAAAAGCAAATGTAAACCGGTGTAGCATTAAGGGCAATACGGCGCTTCATGACTGTGCCGAATCAGGTTCTCTGGAAATTTTAAAACTTTTGCTCAAACACGGTGCCACAATGGATATAGACTATTACGGAATGACACCACTAATGGCAGCCAGTGTGACGGGGCATCTGCCAATTGTGGAACATCTTATAACTTTGCCAAGTGTAAGTCGGGAGAATAGGATTGATGCTCTAGAGTTACTAGGTGCAACTTACGTTGACAAAAAACGTGATATGATCAGCGCATTGTCACTTTGGAGGCGAGCTATGAAGGATCGATATCAAGAACCAAAGATTCCAAAAGAAGTAAATGAACCGATTGAGGCATATGAATATGTTTCGGAAGTCACAACTATAGAAGCCCTCGATGAATTAGTTTTAGATCCTGACGAAATGCGAATGCAAGCACTCGTTATACGACAAAGGGTATTAGGGCCAACTCATCCTGATACTAGTTACTATATTCGATTTAGGTAAGAACATGGGTATGAAAAAAGTTATATGTGAAAATCTTATTTACACTAAAAATTTTCCAACTTTTTAGAGGTGCTCACTACGCGGACGCCGGTCGATTCGATCGTTGTATTGAATTATGGACTTACGCTTTAACGATGCAACAAAAAATTTTATTACCTCTTAGCCCCATGACCCAATCATCTTTGTTATCTTTTGCCGAGCTTTTTAGTTTTATGCTGGTTGAAGCTGGTCGTCTTTTGCCTCGTGGACGAATTGTACCGCCGATTGAAGCAAAAAATATGTTGATGATTTTTAACAAAGCTGTGTTGGAAGTAGAAAGAGGTATTCGTTTCTTATTCTTTCTAAATGACGAGGTTTGTTTTCAAATATATAAAAATTTAGGCAAACTTTGGACAATTCAACAAGAAAGTGCACCAACTGTACGATCACCATTGCATGATTGCAATCAAGATCCAAATGGACTAAGTAGAGCTCTAGTCAGTGCCCTACATATTGGATGCCTGTTGGCATCCTTAGATGAGGACGAACATTTTTGTGCAAAAATGAGACAACATTTATACGAATCTTTATACAAACTAAACAAACTCAATGTTTGTGTTTGCTCAGGACGAACTGCTTTACATTATGCCTGTTATCGTGAAGAAACTTTAGTGGGCCGGTATCCCGCATGCCAGTTTCCATCCGCTGCCCTCGCTAGGGCTCTTCTTGACGTAGGAGCTGATCCAAACGCCACTGATGATGCCGGAAATACACCATTACATTTGACAGCATCTTCTGAAGCAAATCCCAATGTTATTGTTAAAACCCTTCTGGAGTATGGTGCACATTTGGTGAGTACAAAAATAAATGTGTACTGTGTAAAATATTATTACTTGTGTTTGTTATATTTTTAGGATGCTAAAAATGCAGACGGCGACAATTTTGAAACTCTTCTAAAGTCATGGAAATTGCACGAAGTTATAAATCCTATGAAATATACAAGTTTGGCGTGTTTAGCGGCTAGAAAAATCAAAAATGCTCAAATTAAATATAAAAATAGAATACCCATTTCGCTCTATAAATTCGTAGAACTGCATTAACATTTAATTGTGTATTTGGATATGTTGCTACATTTGAATGATTAGTTGATGCGAATCAATGACAATTTATAAATCAGTTAACTCTACATTCAAATTTAACATAATTTTGGGAATATGAAAAATTGTGATCGCTGTGCGTAAATATATTAAACATAGTTAAGTTTTAACATCTGTATGACACAATAGCAAATTACAAAATTGTTTGGCTATTAAAATTAAATTCTCTGATTTAAAATTCATAACGTTTTGTGAAATGAGTTCCTGCTTTTCCTACTCTTTCCTGGAGAATGTTACGTACATTAAAATTTTAATGTTTAAATATGATATTTTACAAACAGATTGGATCAACTGTTGAAATAATAATTTAAGTTATATGTAAGTGTAGGAAAACACTTATTTATATGCAATTACAAATATTCATCGTAATAAGCCAAAGCAAAGANTATATATGCAATTATATGCAATTACAAATATTCATCGTAATAANCTTATTTATATGCAATTACAAATATTCATCGTAATAAGCCAAAGCAAAGAAATGAAAGGAAAGGTAAACATATTTTCACAACATATATATGTCATGTACATATGTTATTGTGTTGTTCTCACGCCTATATATATATATGTATAAAAACCAACCAACAATATTTACATAATTTTGCTCTATATTTAAGCCTAAATAGAAAAAGTCGAATTTGGCTCCCATTGTAAATAAAGGGAGAGCAGGCTTTTCTTAGATGAGATAAATAAATTAAAGCAAACAAAATTAGTTTCATTTAAACGGGATTCCCTAAATAATTGCCACATCCAAATATCCAAATTTAATAACACGAAATCAATACCACCGTTAAACCCTGGCTTTAATAAAATTTCCCTTATTATACGTCTAGTCATTACAAAGCTGGAGAAGTATATTTCGTTTTGGCAATTAAAATGGTTTTTGCATAAATTGAAAGTTATAATATAATTTTTAAACAACTGTGCGAAGAACTGATGCAAGTTCTAATATGTGGTTGCTCATGGAGTAATTGGACTAGCAAACATTTGGAAAGTTTTTAATGGAATGTGTTAGTTCCATTGTTGGAAAATTGTTAATATTTTTGATTATAGTTTCATCTTGAGAACTTTCTAAAACTTTACTGCGCATGTCAAAAAATTCGCATACCTGTGTACGATTGGAATACCAGTTCTTCCATGGTTTTACAATCGCATATTTTGACATTTGTTCCATTTTAGTGTATTGGATACTATCACAGCAGAAAGACGTATAAGATATTTTAACATTAAATGTATAGGTATTGACTACCTGCTAAATTAAAAAAAAAACGTAAATCTGAAAAGCGTATAATCAAGTAAGACATGTTATAAACAAAATGAAGGTTTCATGTTTGCGTGCATTTATTATCTGAACGAAACTATTGGGTATTGAAAAAGTGTGCTAATAGAATCAATTTTTTTAAGTACTTGACTAAATGACAGATATAAATGGTATGAATATATAATATTAATATGATATATCTAGAAGTATTAATAAATCCAATCAAATAAAATAAAAATGATTGTGAATAAATGTATTATCAAGCAAATATGAGTCAAGGACATATAGTTTGTCTAAGCTCAAAAGGTCCAGCAAAGGCAATCGTTTATTATTCACAAGCTTTGGAAAGACTTCGTGGAAGCATGGAATTCTTGACATTACGCTTTAAATTATACTTAATATCAGAAGTGTTACACTTAATTAAAAAATGACACAAAAACATTTCGAAATATTAAGTAGTTTCGTAGTTCATGGACTTATTAATTTTAAATGTAAAAAAGATAATAATAGTAATGACGTGAATCTATTCATAAACAAATTTAAAACAAGTATGATAATAGGACGATGCTTTAATACCCTAGTTCGGACCGTATACACATATTCTGTTTAGAAATTCTTTAACATGTGTTCCAACGGATCCGGTGCAAATTTGTAGAATATGTTTGAATGGAACATATCATTGTCCGTCCAAATAAAATCGCGATTGGTTAGTTATGGAACTTTTTCTCATGCATCAAAAATTGGTTTTGTATGTAATATCAAACTGCCCATAATAAGTCCCCAAATCAAACTTGATCCTCTTAGGTAAACCCGTATTTGTGATTTATACAGGAAGTGACTTAGTACAGGAAATATCTTTGCAATACATCCATCATCAGTTTGTTATAGAACATTAAAACAGAAAAGAGGAAGTAAATACAAGCTCACATAGTTGTGAGTACAAACGAAATAATAAGAAATATAACTATGGCATTACTGCTGTGTCGACCCGCTAATACCATTGACTCAGCAAAAGAAACAATACTGCGAAATACACAAGAGTTATTACAATGTGTTTATTGTTCATCAAATCATAAGAGGCAAAAAGTAAACTCTTGTAATATCATTAATCGAATAACAGATCGGAAAACTAAAATGCTCATATTGTTTGTAATGATAACCATATTCTCAAAGAATTCTGGTAAGTACACAATTCTTATTTGTTTATATATTATTTTAATACTTTTACTTTTGAACAGTTCTTGCCGCTCAAAGGGATGCCTTAAATCAAAATGTTTTAAAAAATACGGTGGAAATAATACCAAAGTTCTTAAGTAATATCAGCTTAAATGGTAATCACATCGATAGTGGTAGCGTCAAAGAATTCATAAGTTTCAATGACAGTATAAGTAAAATTGTCAATAAAATGACATCAGTCAGTACAGATCGACCACATTACCGTGAAGTGGGAACAACGGCTTTGAGCACTGATCGCTTTCTTCCAAGGAAGGTTATGTATACCAATACTAACTCTGGATTGATAAATTCCAAAGAAATTAGTGATGATACGCGCAGTGGTCCGTTTTTCGAAAAAAATGCGTCTAAAAATGTAACAGCGCTATTGGGGAAAACTGCTTATCTAAATTGTCGTGTAAAAAACTTAGGAAACAAAACGGTAAGAGTTTTAGACTTGAACAGTGACTAATAATTTTAAAAATATATTTTAGATGCTCCTTCAAGTTTCATGGGTACGACATCGTGATATTCACTTATTGACAGTCGGTCGTTATACGTACACATCTGATCAACGTTTTCGAGCAATTCATCAGCCACAAACCGAAGATTGGATTTTGCAAATAAAGTATCCCCAACATCGGGATTCTGGAATTTATGAATGTCAAGTCTCCACTACGCCACACATGAGCCACTACATACATTTAAATGTTATTGGTAAGTGTTTTATGTCAAAACACCTTATGTCTATGAGGGCTTAAAGATCAATTGCGTATATACGTATCATTGTTTTCAGAACCTTCAACGGAAATCATAGGTGCACCAGATCTCTATATTGAAAGTGGTTCGACTATAAACCTTACATGTATTATTCTAAATTCACCGGAGCCACCAGCATATATTTTCTGGAATCATAACAGTGCAGTATGAACAAATAATAATGTTTTCAAATTTCTAAGCATACAGCGTTACTAGTAATTTTAAACAACACTCTTTTTTTTTTATAAATATGTCATTAGATAATAAATTACGATTCGCCAAGAGGTGGTATCTCAGTAGTAACAAATAAAGGAGAAACTACAACGTCGTTCCTTCTTATTAAGTCAGCTCGTCCCACAGATTCTGGACATTATCAATGCAACCCATCTAATTCAAAATCAAAAAGTGTTACAGTGCACGTTTTGAATGGTAAGTTTCTAATTTTGAAAGTTTTTAATTTTGAAATGTAGAAGATTAGAAGTGAAAACTGCATAAAGTCATAACAAATTATTTAAAACTATTTGCGGTACAGAACAGCATCAAAAGTTTAAATTAAACAGGTGTTTCTCATTCTGTTTCTAGGGGAATTCCCAGCAGCAATGCAGCGCGCGGGACTTGCCCATCGTCGATTCTCTCAAAGTCAATATCTTTTGGTGTACCTATTAATGCATTTATTATCTTTAGTATCTATCAATGCGTATGCACGTCTTCCAAAAGGCATTGTAAATGGATATTTCACAACACGGTTGTATTAATCTTAGCGATCTTTAACATTATTTGTTGCATGTTTCATATTAAAAGAAGCAATTGCAATGATTTTGCAATTATAACTAAAACAGCGTCATGGAATAAAAGTCTAAAGTTGAACTGTAGTAAAAGGGAAAAAATTAAAATTGAAAGATCTATTGTAAGACTTCTCAGAATGAATCCAGTTTACGCTCATTTTATTTCAAATTGGTACTAGTCTAAATGCTTGTTATTCCTTGACTTGGTTATGTGGCATCGATTAAGTTCGTGGAGTTGAGTGCCTCAAAAACGGCAAAAACGACACGTATAAGTTAGACTAGCTTATGTGCATACTCAACTGTTATACGTATGAATAAAATTCATTATCAATAAAATAACTTTTCTAAAAATACATCATATTTATAATCGGCTTAGTCGATGCTTCTAAACAACATTTAAATTTAACTAAAAAATAAAAAAAGGATCAATATGTACAAGGAACTTTGAATCATATAATAACAAACAGCCACTATTCAATTGAAAATATTAATTGGTCTTTATAACATAATATATGAAATCTTTACAATTAAATAGTGTAAACTTTTAAACTCCATGTGGAAAAAATATCCCAAATTTTCGAAATTAAAACAGAATTGTAGAAGCGTACGAAATATTGTTAATGTCATATAAAGCAAATAATCAGAAAATTACATATATATATAAACAACTGTATATATGCATTTAGAATATGTTTAATAACCACTATGTGTTTTCCTTGCCCTGATCAGTGCTTTCACACCCTTAGTAATTTCGTAAAACGAAAAATGGTGTGGCTTAAAAAGTAAGTGCATCCTATCCAAATTTTTTTTTTGATTTTACAACATAATCTTCACTTTTGGTTCTTATATTTCGCAGTATTTTATGTATATTATATTTTTAAAAATAAATTTACTAGTGAAATTGATTTGTACTTAGTTTTACTTGTATTTGAATATACTGCTGTCCGTAGAGTAGTATAATATAGAAATGCTTTTTAGGAAAATAAGTAAGAACCTGTCTTTTATTCTACTAAATAATTTAAGTGGTGATCTCAATAATTGGCAGCCACTTCATATTAAATTTACCAAATTGTTATATAGTAAGTACAATTTAAGTTGTAAGTATAATTTATTGAATACGTTGTCACCGACGTGGCCGACTCATTACTCTCCACAAACAACAAATAATCAATGCATTGGTAAAAAATAAAATGTTTAAATATAAACGGTTTGTCAAATATTATGCGAATAAGTACAGGTTGAAATAAAGTAGCATATATTCCAGAATATGATTTTATAGAAGATGTTGACGTGAACATAAACCACATAACTATGATAAAATTTAATAAAATTATTCTAAATGGCTCAAAACGTTAATTTTGCACAAGGCATACAAGACTGTTATTTACCAACACGTTAGCTTCTAAATAAATCTTTTTCGGTCAATTATTACAAACTTCAACTTCGTGAGATACTGAAACTCTGAGAATTTTGTTTGTAATAAAATTAAAAGAACTTTATTCCAGTTGATATTTATTAACAGTAATGGTATTACGTTTTAAACATACATTTTTTCAAAAAATCATTATGCAAAATATTCCATGTATGTAGTGGAGGGTACAAAATATTAGAGGATTGTTGTATTTCAAAAAATAATGATGCATGGTGGAAATTATTCTCCAACAATTTATTGAAATGTATTATAAAATGTAAAAGATTACACCCCAAATAATATTTTTGTTTGTTTTATTTACCATAGGTCATATTTTAAATCCTTGAATTATTGGATAGTGTTGCAAGAAACATGTATGTAAGGACATTTAGGGACAAATGGTCATGCATCTAAAGACAAACTTAATTTTTATTTTAAGTTTCATCATCGGATCAAAACCTTACTGAGCAAACTGACCAATGTTCCAATTAATACTTAAAATTGTGGAAACTAAAATATATTAGTGACTGTGTACGATTTTGTTGCTGTCAACTTGTATTGACGAACTCTTTTAAGAAGTAATGGGAATTCTCCAAGTCCAGAGTAGAGCTTTCGCAAACGTATCGTAATAGTTTCCCTGGGCATCCTGCTTAGTAGTATTTATTCTTTTGGAATGCGCATGTGTGCTACATACTTCCGCAATAAATAAAGTACATAAACAATGTATATGAAATATGTCTATAGTTACAATGCACACGTACAGTTAATATACATCGTATATGTATACATATCGGAAAACATGGATATTTTTTTTAAGTTGACATAACAATTCTTTCGATATTCCAGTTAAAAGCTTTTGAAATTTGCTTTCCAATCCAGGTATCGTAATATTAAATCTACTACTTTAAAATGGTGGGTAATGTGTCGGCTTACAATATGACTTTTATGCCCCATGATTAGCGGGAATGGTAATATAAAAGTCAATACCACAAATGTTTACACCAAGCGACATGAGAAATCAATTATCATTAAACACTTAAACTCAAGGATCAGCAATTATTTTCAAGTGCTCTGACACCCGAAACTTTTGTAATAATGAAACGTAAACATTAGAAACAATTCTGGGAACCAAAAGATATTAAGATAAGAGTGACAAATCCGGACCACAGATAGATCCCGATCATAACAGAAACGCAAGTAGAACATTCGCCCTTCAAACAATTCACTACATAAGAAGTAGAAGCCGACAATACTTCGATCATTACCAATCCATAATTCTGTTCGACGGGAGTTGCGTTCGGTGCAACAAATAAATAGTGTTTATCAAATTATTTAGTTTTGACATTAAAATCACACATGTATTCAATTTAAGAAAATATTCAATAAAAATATATATTTTAAAGAAAATGCAAGTGATTAAAATAACTCATAGCATGGATGTAATGGCTTGTTTAAGAAATTTCAACTAAAAGAATGTTAAAAGAAAACGTTTCATTTTTTTTTACTGCACGTTGCCATGAACATTTGTGCAATGGGGCAGCGACTTCTCGTAGTTTTTTAGTCACCCCCTTTTAATCATTTCCCATAGCGGGTATTTTCATACCAAACATAGTTTGTGTGTGCTCAAGTTCATTGCAGCAATGTTGACAAATAAAATGGAGAAATAGTTAAAGTTTTTGTCTTGATTTTGTTTTTTCGTTTCCCTGGGATTTTCTTCAGAGAGAGAGAGAGGGAGAGTGTGTTGGTAATTTCCTTAGTCATTTTAAACTAAGTGAAACATTGTTGAGATAAACAGACATACAGTGTCAAATGTGGGTAAGGGTGCTCACTTTTAAAACACAACGTGAAGAAAGTGTTTGCGTTTATGTAAAAACAAACTTCGTTTTTTAATTTTGGAATAAAATAACGCGAAAAGAACGAAAATTTAGCAAGTATGCTCAAGACAAACAATCTGAGTGAGGAATGAATGAGAGTGTTTGTTTATTTGCCATTTGTCATTTGCCGTGGTTCAAAAGTAACTATGGCCAAAAGATTTTGCACAAATCTCTTCAAGAACCAAGGAAATCTACCCCAAAGAATGCCCTTGAATGGCCTTGAGAAATTTTAAAATATTTTGATCCAAATGAACCAACTGTGGTGTCACTTAACGCGTATTGGTAAGTGGTTCAAAAGTTACTATGACTAAGAAGGTGTAAGTCTAATAGAATTTGTAAATATATCTAAGAAACCAAAAAATCGACCCCACAAATGCCCTTGAAAGCCATTGAATGAACTTGGTAAATTTCATATTTTTGTTTTCATCCAAATGACCCTACTGACATTTAACGCCTCTTCCCAATAGAATTTGTGAAAATTCTTCCTGAGCTCACAAAAAAAAATTAATAAGCTGGTTGACTTCCATATGTCCAGAGATATTAATGAAAACTGGAACAAAATTTATTTGTAATTTACTAACTGGTACCGAAAAGTTTTGGAGGCTGACAAAGATAATAAAGGGCATAACAACAACACTAAGTGATCTAGCAGCTGGAAACGTGGTTTCGAACAATTCGGTCAAAGCTAACCTGCTTGCAGATGAGTTCGAAAAAGCGCATCAAATCATGCAGAGAACAGCTGAGCTACACACAAAGCTTACACCTACGAACTGCACCGCGTGATGAACAGGGAACAACAACAACACGATGTGAACTGAAAGCTCTAGTGTCAAATTTGAAAAATTGCAAAGCTCCTGGCCTAGACGGCATCAAACCAGTGATGTTAACACAAATGTCAACCAAATTTTTCGAATTCTTCTGCAAGTTACTGAATTGGTGATTGGTTACTTTCCAAGTTNGTCAACCAAATTTTTCGAATTCTTCTGCAAGATACTGAATTGGTGATTGGTTACTTTCCAAGTTCTNTCGAAAGTGAATCCCATATTGAAGCAAGGCAAAAGTCCAAACTTACCGAGCAGCTATCGACCTATCAGTATGATCAGCATTTTGGGCAAAGTCTTTGAAAAAGTCATCTTGACAAGAGTCCAAGACCATGCAATGAATAACAATGTTATTAAGAAAGAACAATTTGGGTTCAGGCAAGGGCAATCCACTGTGCACCAAATCAAAAGGGTGGTCAATTTCGTCGAATGCAACAAAGCCAATCGTAAAAGCTCGGGAGACGGATTGATTTATAAGATTAACAAATTTAATTTCCCAGTACGGTTGCAAAAACTAATAAGGAGTTTCCTTAATGACAGAATGTTCAAAGTTAGCGTTCAGAATGAAATGTCATGGCAGGAGTTCCACAGGGCTCTGTACTATCTCCCACGCTCTACTCTATATATTTAGCAGACTTCAAAATTCGTTTTGGCCACTCTGTAGCTTTTTACGCTGACGACTCTGCCACAATCAGCACAGGTAAGCAGTCAAATGCTCTTGTGAAAAGCATGAAAACAGCTCTTGAAAAATACTTCTCGAAATGGAAGATAAAAATCAACGCAACAAAGACACAAGCTATAATAAATAAATTCCGGGTTAATTTGGGCAGCAAATTAAATTTAAGAGACAAAGCTGTGAATTGTGGAAGAGGACTCNCCTCCCAAAAGACATCCTGAGGAACGGCAATTATTTAATGTTAGAACGATTCCCTTACAAAAATCGGTTAAATATCTCGGTGTCATTTTGNTATTTATAAAATGTGCATAAGGCCCATATTGACGTACGGAGGACAAGTGTGGTACGGGAAAAACGCCGTTTCGTTTCCACGATCTGAAAAACACCGTTTCAGCATTTAACAAGCATTTAAAAATAATTTACAATTTACCCTAGAGATTCCAAACTTCTACGCTACACAGGAGATTCGGTCATAGTACAATAGATGAGGTACTGGAAAACCTCTTCAGACGCTTTGAAGATAGATGCAGATCTTCCCCATATGACCTAATCAGGAATTTATGCAATTAAATTCAAAAATGTCTTTGGATAGAAGACATGTTTTTGAGTGAGAACAAAAATTTAACGCCTTTCGCCGAGTAGTTCAATAGTTACTATGGCGGCGAAGGTGTTAGTCCAATAGAATTTGTGAAAATTTCCAAAAAAAAACAATAAAATCGACCCCAAAGAAGGCTGTTGAATGCATTTGATTCTCACTCAACAGCTGTGTGTGGCTCTCGCTTTGACTCATGCCTATAATTTTAATTATGAGAATTTTCCACTCGAATACAATGCCATGCAAAAATTATTGTTTTATTTTACTATTTTTTTAATTTTCCTGTTCTTTATTTAACAGAAAGTAACAGTAAGTAAGGTGGCAAAACGATATGATGACGAATGAAATGCATGGAAAATGTAAATTAACAAATTTCATTACAATTTGATTCAAGGGAATTAATGTGGTTCATACAACTAAGTAAACTAAAATGTATGAGGAAACGAGAAGAAAACAACTAAAATACATAAAAACTCACCGTTTCATTATCGATAATCGTCTATATGTGCACAAACATAACGGAGCGGCCATTTAATTTGTACTTGTTTATACATATACATTCATTGACAAGTTAAGTTGTTGTTGTTGTCACTGTGGCTGAACTCACAACCTATGCTCATTTAGTCATGATTTACACAAACAACACAAAGCCGACAGCTTACGAACAACAACATCGTTGAGTTACTCGTTTACACCGAGTACTCGATAAACACATGCAATGCTCGCTCTCTCAGCAAACGACCGTGTATGCAAGTGATCAATGCTATCTTCTTTGATATGCCCGGTAAACACACACAGGTCACAGCGCAGCGCTCAACAGTTCAGCTGAACAAAATATGCATTTTTATAAGAAAAATATTGGAATTTTTCAAGCAAACCAAAAACACACGAGTTTATGTATACACACGAAATTTTCGCACATTGTGAAGATCAACTAGTATTTAATTAGAGATTTTGTGTTTTTTGCAAATGTTTACTTATGACTGACTATTTATTTAAATTTTATTCGTTATTGACATTCTCACAGCGAACATTTAGATTTTTGTTGATTTTTGCAAAAGACGTTTAATGGGCAATTTTTTAAGGTTAATGTTAGTACGATTATATTATATAACACTATTTCATTGTTTTTATAAACTTTTAAATAACTTCTCATTCATTGCTTTATTATTATATTACAACATCACTTTTCAGTAGTTTTAACAATTTTTAATAATCGACTACGCGAATTAGCTCAAACAACCGTCGCAAGCAAAGACGCGCCAAAAACTAAAGAACTGCAACATTTTATGTATGCGTTTTTCTTTTCTTTATGCGAAGTTCAGCACATGTGACACATGTAGACCAATAGTAATGCATTAAACTTTCTAAACAACTCTCTTTACTCACAATACTTGGGCAAAAGCAATCGCCGCTCAGAGAGGCGATTGCTTTTGCGAAAGACCAATGCTTCTCATATACTTTTAACTATGATCTCCACTGCTACCGATGAACAATCAACATCAACACATACACTGCTGTGCTCAGTTTGGCGTGCAAAAACAAATTGGCATTTGTCTCACGACATGGTTGGGAGTTATTTTAAACAATCGCAACAACAACGTCGAGAAACACAAATATGTACCGTTTTCTTATGAATATGTGTGTTGAAATTTTTGCAATGGGGTCGTTCGAAAACAAATTAAAAACAACATACACACACACACATACATATATTATGTTTGCCTGAATTCAGAACAAATTGCAAAGAGTAAAATAATTTTCCGTTTTCTTTTAACATTCTCTCAGTGGTAATTTCTGCGACGGTGTGCGTACGAAGGCAACTTAAAAACAACACCCAGACACATAAGCACATACAAAAATTTTAAAATATTTTAAGTAAAAAAAATTTCTATATTCAAATTAGAAATAGAAAATTAGAAAATTAAATTAAATTAGAAATTTATTACAAATCAATATAAATTTGACTTCTGGGAAATCGAAATAGGATTTTATCATTGACTGTGTGGGTGGAGGTCGAGGATGTCAATTTGTGTAAAAAAACAACGGCGGATATAAGGGATATAGAATGGTGGATGGTTAATATGTATGTTTTTATATTTGTTGGGAAAACACACCAAAGCCTGAATCGTGCGTATTAAACCGAAGCCGAAATCAATTTTTTTACATGGAAATAGGCTCCTGGCAAATATATCACGTGTTAGACGGTCAGAATAAATAAAGTTTGCTATTGATAAATAACTTTATTAACTGTTATCGCTCGTCCAACAACTACTCAGTCAGAAAGAATTAATGTCATGACCCCTAGTCATCGATACCGAACTTTCAGGCATACAGACAATCGGACAAGGCTAAATCTACTCTGAAAGTGATCATGATGTATATTCAAAATAATTTTTGACATGTTTTAATTACGTGAAAGTATTTTTAAAAAAT
>JXPZ01000874.1:0-16018 GCA_001014575.1 Themira minor
TCACGCAACCCCATTCCCTTCGAGCACCAGCCCATACTGTGACATATGCCGTCCCGCGTTGCCAAATCAAGACGATCGCAATGGTGAAGATCTATATAGCGGTCTTTTCGCTGTTTGTGTTGTCCGACGTCGATTCATAGTCGGCAATGCTGGATCATGTGTGGAAAGGATGAGCTAGTTAATGCAACACATGATAGTCACAAAGCGGCTACCTCAGTCTGCCGAAAAAGTTTGAATAAATCAGCGGAAAACGTAACTGTCTCATGAAATGGAAAAATGGCGAACAAAATTGCGATAGAATTTTACACAATACTTTTCGCTTTGTTAAGTTCTGCTTACGTCGCAGTTGACTTAGGTACCAAGTCACTTTTGTTTCAAGCTATCTTTTGGTTTTGTAGTTTACGGGTGTTTTTCGTGAGTACATCGCGCCTACTACGATTGAATATTCACAGAACGACCTCCCTCTTGCCCTTATATTTAAAGTACATGTAAAGAGGTGTTACCACCAGGAGGACTTCAAGTAAACTGTCGCATGGCTCCAGTGATACAGATTCATTTGTACATCCATTTCAATATAACTGCCCATCTGTATCGTATCCCAGTTGTGATTTGGTGAACGGTGTGGGTGGTTACGAAAAGTATAATTTCACAGTTCTATGACCTTGTTTTCATCGCTCACTGCGTAACTTACAAAGGCTGTGTATTTTCTGTTTAGGATAATAAACTAGACAATATTAACTCATATTAAGAAAAAGAAGATATACCAAAGAAACATATTTAATTCCCGCACTATCGTGAAATATTAAGAAGAGCTATATGTTGTATAACATACATTGTTCGTGATTTAATCGATTTCGGTAAAACCACAGCACCAACTTCAAAGAAAAAATTAATAATTAAAATAATTTATTAATTAAAATATTAATGACTTTTCCTATTAATGGTTCGTCCAGTATATAAAGGAATCATCTGTCCAGGTATATGCATGCATCGGGCCCACATATAAATCCATTTATATAAATCATATCTACACTTTCAATCATAAGTAATTATAAGACAAGTTAGTGGCCATTTTACCAGTCAGCCATAAAGCATACACATTTCCGTATTGTAATCGTTTTTCTAGAACTCAATTTTCGTTCTTTGAAGGGGAGCTATATAAGAAAGGTAGGAATCTATAAAGTCCCATAAAAAATGTTTTTTTCCATTGTTGCAATAAGGCCACAGGTCTCAGGTAATATCGCTTAAAAAGCTTGTCCAAAAATACATTTTAGAGTACAGAACCCTCTATCAATTATTTACTCTGTGATATAGCGCATCTGTTGTAATCTGGTATAATGCTAAGGCGTGGGCACACCATGTAGCAATTTTAGATATACACAAAAAATGTGTCATATACAATTCAGCAATGGCTTTTATTCAGCCGTATCTGAAATAAATCTTGTTGTACTGAGTTGTGCGTCGCCATTATTAGTTGTACACATTTTTAAGAACAGTATTAATTGAGTAGTTTGAAGATAACTATTAAGGGAAATAAAAAATCAATTGGTAAGAGAATAAATAAAATAAGAGAAATAATAAAACAAATTACAAACGATAAATCTATCTATTGTTTACTTGATATTCATTTAATATTAGGGGTGTGGTGTTAAACAGTCATTTTGTACACAAATGTTGGCGATATATAAAAATATTTGCTTACATTTTAATAAATATGTAAATAAGTATTTTGTACGAACATATTTATTTCAAAAGCTTAAAATTGAGAAGACTATTGGATGACTCTTTTATTTGCGTTGTAATTTTAATTATTAACTTTGAATAAAAATATTGTAAATTTATTTTAGATATACATTTATTTTTGTAATCTCAAAGTGAGCACCTACTAATGACGGCTTAGATTTGTATTTGTAATGTTATTAACTGCGGTCGCAATTGTATGTACACATATATATATATATATGATTTCACATGTATTGTATGTATATACCCATTTTTAATTTGTACACATAAATATATATTTTGTGTGTTTGTTGCATATTTGTTATTTTTCTCTATAGTAAAACAGAATATAAATTAATAATAGTAAAAATGGTAACAAAGAAGAGAAATGACGTACAAATTTAGTAAGTGTTACTACAATTTTATTTATGTGAACATAGCAGTAATTTAGAAATTAATAATTTGACAAATTATTTTATGTTGTAAATACAACTGCGATATTGTTTTGTACAATGAAATGTACTAAGATAACTGTCCCAACAAAAAGGGGAATATTTATATAACTCAATACTGGGAAAATAAGTATTCAATTGGTGTTTCTTAACTGATATCTGTTAAAATTTGATTTTTAATAGGTAATCATCAATTATAAAGTTTGTTTAGGTATTGTTTTGCTAGCACAACTGCGTATATGCATATCAATATAAGAAAATAAATAACTCCAACGTATGGATTTTAAATGTTGTACAAATCATAAAAAAATGAAAATGACAGAAAGGAAAATACAATTATTCTGGAATTAAACTGCCAATCAAATAGAATTTTCTAAAATTCTGGTTGGGTTCATTGGTATTTATTGGTATAAACTGACAGATGCTAGTCGATTAGCAATTATATTTTATTATATTTGCTTTGTTTCGTTTATTTACGTTTTATATGATATAAAGGAAATGTCACGAATTTAATTAAAGGTTTATTCATGGGAACTGGAGTTTACTGCATTTCCATACATCTTAAATAAAATATGAGATTTGTATAAGAGGTTTAAAAACACCTGAACCAAAATAGCCCATTTACAGTACGTGAAAAAAAACATTTCATCTGCCGATACAATTCGTTTCGCCGTTATCGGTTAATTTGACACTCAGTTCAAAAAGTATGTGATGTTAATGATTTTAATTCAATGGTAGCAGGTATACACTCATTTGTGTATTAAAAACATATTAAGAGTACTAAATCGCACTGATTTGAGGTCAAAATCGTATATATTATAACTTTAAAGAAATTAAAACATATATTCCAAATTTTATTTCTAGGTGTGGTGTAGTAACGCCCGATTTCACCATGAGTTACATGCCAGCGCAAAACCGAACAAGTAAGTTTTTTAAAAAGGGAAATATGTTTAACAGTTTTGAAAGTGTAATGATTGAACGCCTAAAAAAGTATCTATCTATAGACTATTTATAATGGCTGTATACAAAAATTTAAATATCCTTGTATCTTTAAATGATATGTAAACATATATTTTATGTTTTAGTGTCTCATAATAATCAATACAATCCTCCGGATTTGCCACCAATGGCGTCATCCAAAGAGCAAACATTAATGTGGCAGCAAAGCTCTTACTTGGGAGATTCGGGAATTAATTCGGGTGTAGTCACACAAGTTCCATCGTTGTCAGGTAAAGAAGATGAAGAAATGGATGGCGATCCTTTAATGTTTGACCTGGACACTGGATTTCCACAAAACTTCACACAAGATCAAGTGGATGACATGAACCAACAATTAAGTCAAACACGTTCGCAACGAGTACGCGCAGCGATGTTTCCAGAAACATTAGAAGAGGGTATCGAAATACCCTCAACCCAATTTGATCCCCAACAACCGACTGCTGTTCAACGCTTGTCGGAACCATCACAAATGCTTAAACACGCTGTTGTCAATTTGATCAATTATCAAGATGATGCCGAATTAGCCACCAGAGCTATACCAGAATTAATAAAATTGCTAAATGATGAAGATCAAGTAGTTGTTTCTCAGGCTGCTATGATGGTGCATCAACTTTCTAAAAAAGAGGCATCTCGGCATGCCATAATGAATAGTCCACAAATGGTAGCAGCATTAGTAAGAGCTATTTCGAATAGCAACGATTTAGAGAGTACCAAGGCTGCCGTCGGAACACTACACAACTTATCGCATCATCGGCAAGGATTATTGGCTATTTTTAAAAGTGGTGGTATTCCTGCTCTTGTTAAACTCTTGTCATCACCCGTTGAGAGTGTTCTTTTTTATGCAATCACGACTTTACACAACTTACTTCTACATCAGGATGGTTCAAAAATGGCGGTACGCTTAGCGGGCGGCCTGCAAAAAATGGTGACATTATTGCAACGTAACAATGTCAAGTTTTTGGCTATTGTTACAGATTGTTTGCAAATCTTGGCTTATGGCAACCAGGAAAGTAAATTGATTATTTTGGCATCGGGTGGCCCAAATGAATTGGTCCGTATAAT
Source organism: Themira minor (assembly GCA_001014575.1). Taxonomy (NCBI): domain Eukaryota; kingdom Metazoa; phylum Arthropoda; class Insecta; order Diptera; family Sepsidae; genus Themira; species Themira minor. The sequence goes on from JXPZ01000874.1 coordinate 4,236, forward strand.
GCGTTCATATGATTATGAGAAATTGTTGTGGACAACGTCCAGGGTGCTTAAAGTACTATCGGTTTGTTCAAGCAATAAACCAGCTATTGTCGATGCAGGAGGTATGCAAGCGTTGGCTACTCATTTGGGGAACCCATCTCCAAGACTAGTTCAAAATTGTTTATGGACTTTGCGCAATCTATCGGATGCTGCTACTAAAGTTGAAGGCCTAGAAACACTTTTGCAGTCGTTAGTACAAGTGTTAGCATCGACAGATGTTAATGTAGTAACATGTGCAGCTGGAATCCTTTCCAATTTAACTTGTAATAATCAACGAAATAAAGCAACTGTTTGTCAAGTTGGAGGAGTTGATGCCCTTGTGCGCACAATTATAAATGCAGGAGATCGTGAAGAAATAACTGAACCAGCCGTGTGTGCTTTACGTCATTTGACATCTCGACATGGCGATTCCGAGCTCGCCCAAAATGCCGTTCGTCTTAATTATGGTCTTTCGGTTATTGTAAAACTTTTGCATCCACCCTCTCGTTGGCCTTTAATAAAAGCTGTAATCGGTTTAATTCGCAATCTAGCATTATGTGCAGCTAACCATGCGCCACTACGTGAGCATGGTGCTATTCATCATTTAGTTCGCTTATTGATGCGAGCTTTTCAAGACACTGAGCGAGTAAGTATTATTTTATCCGTACAAAATATTTTCATCTATCAATATTATTTAAATTACAGCAACGTTCGTCTGTAGCCACTACAGGATCTCAGCAACCTTCCGCATATGCTGATGGTGTACGCATGGAAGAAATAGTCGAAGGAACTGTCGGTGCTTTACACATATTAGCGCGAGAATCACACAACCGCGCTCTAATACGACAACAATCGGTTATTCCTATTTTTGTACGGCTACTCTTTAATGAAATCGAAAACATTCAGGTAAAATAGTAAAAGTAATGTAATAGAAATATACCTAAATTTGATTGTTTAAAAAATGTTAAGCGTGTTGCTGCTGGTGTACTCTGCGAATTAGCTGCCGATAAGGAAGGAGCCGAGATTATCGAACAAGAGGGTGCTACTGGCCCTCTCACAGATCTTTTGCATTCACGCAATGAAGGTGTGGCTACCTATGCAGCTGCAGTTTTGTTCCGAATGAGCGAGGATAAACCACACGATTATAAGAAACGCTTATCCATTGAGTTGACAAATTCGTTATTGCGAGAAGATAACAACATTTGGAGCAATGCAGACATGGGAATTGGCCCCGATTTACAGGTATATACTTTTAATTTTCCAAAACAAATTTTTCAATCCAACAACATGAACAGTTACAACCAACGCCAAGAACTAGAAACATTTTTATTGTTATTAGTAACAGACATGCGCACAATCAAGACTTAACAACTTAGCTGGATATTACCCTGATTCAGAATGCATATACTTTATATGATATTTTGTGATTCCTTCTTTGCATTTGAAAAGTAATGACAATATGCCACTCCTATATAATTCCCAGTTAGTTACAGCTACACAGCTTACAGTTTCGGATTTTCAGACTATTCATGATCTTCGTTTTGATTTTGTTTGTATAATTCATTTATTTGAGAACAACCCTGAATGTGGATAAATACAAATAGTTTGACTTATCCTATCTTTGTGAGCAACTCAAAGTTGTATTCTTATTTATAAATTAACAGCTAATTTAAATACTACTTAATATTAAATACCAGACTAACCTTAGAGTTACATCAAGAAGATAAAGCAGATTTAACCTCCCCGTGCCTAAGCTGTTGTTCAGCAGGTTAACAGTCAAATAGTTTTTGTGGACATTAAACCTGTTAACCTGCTACTGCTACTATGTTGCCGTAACGCATCTAGTACAAACAGTACTTTTAGGTGACTGTAATGTGACCTAATAATCAATTTTGAATTTTTAAAAAATATTTTTTTTATTATCTACCTAATATGTTACTTTTTATTGTATTTTTTAATAGGATATGCTCGGNGGATTAATAGAGTTATCCTGACGACTGAGAGACCTAATAATCAATTTTGAATTTTATAAAATATTTTTTTTTATTATCTACCTAATATGTAACGTTTTATTGTATTTTTTAATAGGATATGCTCGGAGCTGAACAGGCTTATGAGGGTCTATATGGACAAGGCCCGCCAAGTGTACATAGCTCACATGGAGGACGGCAGTTTCAACAAGGTTAGTAAGGGTTTAATAACTAGTTTTACTGAATATTCTATATTACGTATAAGTGTAAAGATCTTAAGTCTGTCCCCTTTTTGATATGTTTTGACAAGCAATAGTCCTTAGTTGCCATGTGCATTCGGCCTATGCAGGTTTTGTTGGCCATCTTAATAGTAATTACCATAAAATTTCAAATGGGATAATTTCTTAACGCAGTGAAAGTCGACATATAATATAATATGACATTTATCTATTATCAATCTGCAGATAATTACAATTTGTATTTGTATAGAATTAGGAGCGATGGGTGTCCCCATTATTGTTCTTGTTATGCAAATTATCCAATTATCTCATTAAATCGGCATTGGCAAATATGCTGGGGATTAGAAATTATTTTATATTTCACCAATCGAAATGACCAGCCACTGACCAATCAAAGAACCCCATATTTATTTGTTTTCAATAATTTAAAAATATTAAATAATATAACATCAACTACCTTTCGGAGTTCTATAAAATTTCAAAAATTTAACAAAGTAGCTATGTCACAATAGCTTTCTTTAATAAACGAAAGTAACCAGTAACGCTCAACAATTGACTTAGAAAATTGAAAAATACAAAAAAATTGAATATTTATAAAATGACATTAATCTTGCTATTGCACATACAGACAGAAGGATATCGCTATTTTATATTGTAGCATCGGGAAGAGGACGATGAAACTTCTCCTACGTGTCTTTCAATGATATGATAATGTTAAAATTATGGACCAAATTTTTCAATATTCTAAATTTACTTCTAAAAATTATATAAGTAATAAATCTATTTCTCTTTCTTTCCTCTTTATTATGTCTGAACAACTCCATTACATAAAATATTGAAAACAACTAATTTAAAATCAGCCAAGCCAGCCTAACACATAACATCGATTAATGATAGTTCAGCCTCCGAATATTATACAAACAATTAGTCAACGATCCTTCATAATATTATATAAAATATTAAATAGATTAAAACATATTACATATACAACTGCTCTAGTCATAAATCATATTTGGATGACAAACAATATAGCTCCACTAAAATGATGCGGAAATAACGTCAGGCCCCAATGGTATTTATAAATAAAAGTTCAACTAGTACATAATAGAAGTAATGACGGCTGTTTTTTTATCTTTTCATTTTGTTTTACGGAATTTTTTATTAACCAAATCGTTATATTTTATACAACAAAATATTCCTTTATCAATTTCTAAGTTATATTTTGTATGGTGTATTATTATTTATACTATTATCAAAATTGACATTTATCAATTGTGAGTAATCTTTACATTGTAAAACCTTAACAGAAGAGTATCAAGGCTTTGCCCATGCCAATGGTAATAATTTTATTTGTTTATACGTTGTTCTTTAGTTGATGAATGTTGTATAAAACGTCATGATTTCTATGTTAATAATTATTTTTTTATTGTATCACACAGGTTATGATACACTTCCCATAGATTCAATGCAAGGACTTGAAATAAGCAGCCCTGTTGGAGGTGAAGGTTGTGTTGGTGTGCCACCAAGCGCAGCACCGACATCACCATACTCCATGGATATGGACGTAGGCGAAATCGACGCAGGAGCTTTAAATTTCGATTTGGACACAATGCCAACACCACCAAATGATAACAACAATTTGGCTGCATGGTACGATACCGACTGCTAAACAATTTTGTAGTAGATTCCGCATACCGTTTTTTAATTTCTTTTATGTCTTCTATAAAATGTTTTAAACTAAACATATATATATATATATATGTTAGATGTCAAATGTATTACATAATTACAAATATTTCCAACAGTAAAATTTCAATAAAAATCATATACTTAAAAATATGTATTATTAAATTTGAATGATATTTTTGATACCTTCATTACATTTTTTGTAATTATTTTAACAAATCCATATATTATTGTTAATTCCGATATACATGCAAGTTTTCAAAAAAGAAACTAAACATTAAGTTTTTCATTTATTATACTTTAACAGTTTATTTCGAATACCATATACATTTTCTAACTTGATACATTTTAATCAGTTTTATCCATAAGTACAAAATCGGACTATATTTTATTTAAGTTTTTTCTCAAATATATAAACGTACATTCATTATTTCAAAGATTTTTGTTTTTAATGATCTTTTTACAAAGGTTGTGACAACACTTCCAAAGGATATCTATTATATATATCTAGCAAATATACGACCAACGTTGGTAAGACAATATTTATCTATGTGCAAATGTCACTAAGAAATCCAATGGAACATTGACATAGACTCATGCCTTGGTTTGTTTGATGGGTACAGCTGCATCATGCCCACCAATGTGTTGATATATCCCATCCAACGATGAAAAAACGACGATGTTGCATTATAAACATACATACCTTAGCGGCAGTCGTCGTTAAGGGAATTATGTATTTTTGGTTGAGTTCGTTTAGTAAACTTAATTTTTGTCAGAACTATTTTAGTTTTTCAATATTATGAACCCTGGAGTGTTTTATTTGTCAATGAAGGCTGAAATGAAGATGTGAGATGAATATTTCTGGAGCTTAAAAAATTCCATAAACAAATTTGTTTAGAGTCGAGTCTCAAGTAAAACAACTCGTCTTCTATACAATCTACTCAATCGTGATGACGGTACCCACCACCATCCACTAAATTCTTAACGGTATTGCAGAATTGGTTGTGTTCGGCAGCGAGCAAACATGCTTGACAAAGCACAACAGCTCATTGGCATTTTTATATTTAATCTTAATTTTTTTTCATATTTATTTTCCTTATTGTTTGGTTAAATTTGTTGTTGTATATTAGTTAAAAAAGTATATTTATTTACAATTTATAAGAAAAATAGTAATTTATAAATTATTTTTAAAATGTAAAAGCCGAATTCGCTTATATAGAATATTGTCTATAATTTTCAGGAAGGTAATGAAAAAGTTTCTTTTAAAAAATGAATAGCATTAGATTCAGCGGCTGTAATTTGGATTTCCGAATTTAATTTCTCTATTAAAAATGGGGTGCAAGACAATAGAGGTGCTGCTTTTTCGGGAATAATACGATTTATTACTCGTATCCAGATTAATTGAACTATTTCCACTTTCAAAACAAGACATCTTTTAAGCATTGGAAAATCATCTATGTCAGCACAATTAATGCAATGGCTTATGGTCAAACATAACTGTTCTTGAAGATTATCCCTATGATTGTACTCATAAAAATTATGTAAGTTGATTGATTGCTCGATAGATTCTAATAATGATAGCCAAATTGTTTCAAAGTATTGTCCATACTGTTTTCGATTGCCAGCCAAAATTACTGATGTAGCATTTATTCTAACTTTGAAATTGGAATGGTGAACTATTACATTACACAAAATAGGATACAAGGTATCCTGCCATTCAAAATCTAAACACTGTGGGTGTTTTAACATGTTACAAATAGCGTAACATATATTCCATTTAACCTTCGCATTCCCAGAACTTGATCCAAGTGAATCAATAAGTGTATGAACTATTTTCTGAAACAAAATTGAGCAATCAGGTTTTTTTAAATGCTCGCTAGTAAAGAGTCGTAATAAATTTCCTAAAGCGCGTACCGAATTACATCGTATTTTATCATTTTCGTTTGATGAAATTAAACATGTATTTACTAAACGTTTAAGTAAATCTAAAGATACACATTCGTTTCCGTCGGCATTTATCAATGCATCACTTATATTACCTAAAGACCAAAAAAGTTTTACTCTCATAAGTAAATTTGTGTTATTTAACAATCTTAGCGTTAATTCCGCAACATTTTCAAGAAAAACCAAATTATCGTTTAACGATGGAAAATGGACAAAAATCGCAAGTGTCCTTACAGCTGCCACTTGAACCAAAAGATCTTCACTACTATCACTGCTAATTCCAGACAAAAAGCTTAACAAGTTTATTTGTTTTGGGAAGCTCATTCTCTCAAATACTACTGCAGTAATATTAGACAATGCATCACATAAGCAAACTTTAATAGTGGCTACTTCATTATTTATTTTACCGAATTTATCTATTATAACAGATATCATTTCATCCCAAAATCTGTCATATCTACTGCAACATTCATTTTCACTTAATGAACAACTCATTTTAATTGACCAATTATCAAGGCATCGAGCAGCATAAAGCCTTATATCGGTAACGTCATGATATAAAGTCTTTTTAATTGCATTTCCAACATTTTCTATTTGGGATAACTCCAATATATTCAACTGGCCGCTAATTGTAGAAAGTATTTGCAAACATTCTATTAGCACTGATAGTGATATGCCCGTACTGTTTATATTTTCTAAAACATAATTTAGCAACCAATATGCATTTTCTGTGATTTTCTCTGAAGTTAAAAATTCTCCTTTTTGTGATATATTATTTTGTTCTGATTCATTTGATTTCGTCGGACCATATCCAATAAATCCTACTGCAGGTTTCATAATATCACAAACTTCAGCAGAACACAATAAAAATTCAAAAACCAATAAGGCAGATACTTGTATAGATGTATCACGATGAATAAGTAACTTACGCACTTGGCTAACAAATTGTAATATCAAATCTTGATTAAACTTGTTAAAATTAGTGGCTTGAACCAAAACAGAAAGACTCTTCAATGCTTGTGATAACACAACATTACTTAATTCTGCTTTTAATATTCTACTTAGCAATTCGTAAGAATTCAAAACCGAAATACCTAAACTTAAAGAGAATGGTTGAAATGGCAATTTTTTCTGGGAAATAGGATATTCTGCTTGATCAAGAAATTTTTTAGAACCATACGTTATATAAGAAAAAATTTGCAAAGCAGCACATCGACAGCGTTCATTTGGATCTCGCCAGGCAGTGTATAATAAATTGTCCATTGACTCCACTAAATTATTGGGCAGAAGCGCATACCTGAAATGTCGAAGAAAAATTATTTTATTGTAAAATTATATTGGTTGGTTTACAATCATCTTCTTTCCTTTTAANCTCATATTCTTTCCTTTTAACAATTTATAAGACATCAAAAAACCCTCATTGTTCGTAATCATACCAGATGCATAGTAATTTTTAACAATAAAATCTGGATAGGAATATAACATTTGTAACATAGAGAAGGAATCATGAAAAGCACGATTCCAGTCAAACGACACTAACTTAGGTAAATGCAATTAAGTGATAGCACATCTTATCACCATGTTGGTATTGAAATTGGGCTATATCAGTCCAGGTGGTATAGTTTGGATACTTTGCTATCTCCCATACATGCAAAATATTTGACTCTCGTCAATTAACCAAGAGCGAATATACGATTCGCTTAGGGGTTTAAGTACCTTTCCTTATATTCGTCTAAATTTTCTTTTCAGAATTTCTGATCGTGTCTTTGCATGTTAAAGGTTTTTTGAACAAAATAATAAGCCTCAATCGGCGCTGGTAATACTTTTACTGCTTTCTATATACTTGTTTGAGTCTTTCGACTTTTATGCTCAAATGAATAAATACATGTACCTAACAAATAATACATACAGAAAAACGAACTAGGCGATGTCTACAAATAATTTCCTTACCAAAATCCATATAAGTTTTGTCGATCTTGGACACTTATAACTAATCCAATTATGCCAATCGCAATCAGTCTTACTTTAGAATTGCGATATCTATCTTTAGATACGTTCCCAATTTCTGCTTCCGAAACTTCGGAATCACTAGTCTTTGCATCCAAATTCCAAAATCCATTCATATCTTCGACACATAATCTGTTTGAGTTATAATTATCTTGCGATGGTTTTTTCACTCGAGGTTTTCTTGATTTCGACACTTTTCCACCATGGCTTCTAACATCTGGTTCGATGTTATCAATGGAAATGTCAAATAGAGTTTGTTGTGAAGCTGGTATCTTTTGTGGTTTTGTTATTTTTTCTGTCGCAATTATACCATAAAACATGTATGCTTTTCCCAATCCTAAAAGCTCTGATACATTATCTTTAACATATTGTGGACACGATGACATCACCTTATTGATGACTTTTAAAGAATAAATTACAAATGATGGTGTCTTCATTAAATAAGACCATTGAGATGATTTGAAGTGGAAATAAATAATTAAATCTCCAACAGCTTTGCAAAATTCCATTTCGAAATCATTTAATGTAGTATCTAAAAAGCGACCCAAGACGACATCAAGATATTGGATTGTTGATAAAAAAATTTCATTATTTTGTTTCTGTGTACTTTTTAATGTATCAAACAATGCAGAATACTTTGGATGAAATACTTTTGGCCAATAACTATTGGCGAGCTGTGGATTGGTTTTAAAAATATCAATTATTACTGAAAATATATTACAAGTATATATGTTTTCAGTTTTTAAACATTTTTGCAGACATTCTAATGCATTCACAAATTGCTTTTCAGTGATGTTTTCATTTTTACAAGATTTATTTAAGCTCTCGACAAATTTGAACAAATCTTCTATTTCATTATCAGAAGTATTTTCACTCAATACAGATTTGAGATTTTTTGACATGTTGAAATCTTTCTTCTCCATCATTACTAATTGTAATAAAATCTTGAACTGTAAAAATTGTAAACAACCTGAATTAACAAAACAATCGATTACATTATCAATATAATTGAAACAATCGATTGTATTTAAACAATTTGAAATAAATTTTCTCTTACCCTCAAGCCCCATGTTTGTCTAGGACCCATTAAAAACCTAAGCCCNATCAAGCGCCAAGTTTGTCTAGGACCCATTAAAAACCTAAGCCCCCAGACCCACGGTGGTTTTGCCATTTATTTCTCTTCTTTAAATCTCATTCGTTGCTTGCGCTGTGCAAATCGCTTTATTCACCGTAGCACAGAGCTCTTAGGACACTTGGTGCGACAGATACATTGCCCCCTCGCTACCTCAGATAGATTATAACAACACAATTTTCTTTGCCTGAGAACTGTGCTCTCATTCTTTTGTTCTATATTTAATTTTCTCTGCACCGTGCTGTCGGCCTCGGTGATGGTGATTTTTTGTTAGTGCACGTATGTACGTGTCTGTATGTATGTATGTATGTATGTATATATGCATGTTTATATGATTTACTCACAATTGTTCTCTCCAACTTATGTAAGTATGTGTGCTTGATCGTTGCGCTATATAACGTCCCTCTTTATGGAGACCGTACGCATCACATTCTTGAAATACGAAATATCAAATGAATTGCGAAGGTGGAGTGTGTTTTTCAGGTGCAGCGGGACATACTCAAGTATTGTTCTTCTATGAACTCGAATGAAAGGACGTGTGATTGTAATACAAATGAATGGGAATAATTTTTTCTGCACCAAACCACCAGAGTTTGTACGTTACTTTGTAACGGTATCTGTAACAAACCACCATAGTTTGTACGCTACTTTGTAACGGTATCTTGTTTACATTGATTGTTAAAGATTTGCTATCTGTTTATGGTATTAGTTCTTTCTTACTGAACACTACTTGGACGAGGAATTGTTTTTAAGGAATGATAAAATCAACATTCAAACATTTATTGGTAGAAATTTAATTTAATTATAATCCGTCTGTGATAATAAACAATATTGCGACATTTGGCTTTCGCTGTGGGGTTTTGATGAGAAGTCTATCAAAATTGGTATACGCATATGCGATAGGCACTTTGATCAATTTTTTGGAATTAAATATTTAAGGCGAATTGCAAGCGATTTTTTTATACCCAACCGGCGAAGAAGAACTCATCACATACTTCGTGATGCTCGCCAATTGTCATCTAGTTCCAAGACCAGGTGTTTAATGTTTAAGACAACAAATTCTTGGAACGAAGACAAAAAATATCACAAAGCATGTATTATTACTTGTTATAGAATTATAATATTATTTTTGTTTTAGAGAAGTTTTTATTAATTTCATTAAAGAAAAATAGTAATTGGCTAGCTGATAAAATGGATGCTTCTTCTAGTCAAACAAAGATTATGGTTTTCCCACCAATTAAATAATACATATCAACCACTGTCCTATATCTCTAACAATCGTCGTTGTTCCTAAGTTATTAACATCCTCCACTCACGCAGTCAATTTCCCAGAAGTCAAATTTGTATTAGTTTTTATATTAATTTATTCTTTTTCTTCTCCAACCATTTCGATTGACGGCGCTGTCTGGAGTCTCTAGGGCAAATAATACAGCTCTGTGGTTGAACCGAGATAACTGTACTGTTTAAGGAAGATTCGATATTTCATATACCAAATCTTTGCATCTGCATTCATTAAAGGTTTTCAAAACACTCTTCAATTTTTTAACTGACGCAGGTTTTGACATTTATATTATTCTCTTTATATCTCCATCGTTAGGAAAATGGGAATATTCTTAATGAGATGGAGCTTAAAACTAGAATTCCTAACAAGTACAAACAATGCACTTCCGTATCGTATGCATATGCACTACCTATTTAAAGGGATTGCACATATAATATTTCGAACATTCTCATGCAATCTCAATGTGGAGCAAAAATATGGAAAATTAAATATTATTTAAACATATGTATTTTTTAATGTGTGTAGAAGCGCAAACACATCAAACCTGACAACTGTAATTTTGTTGTGAAGGGAGCACGAGCACATATAGTTTTTTCTTGACTAAACTCCTTTAAAGTCAACTACAAAGCATCTTTTGTAAGAAAGCTGTGAATGATTCAAAATAGGAGATTAAGGTAAATGGTAGTATAAGGAACTAATAGTTTGTGTTTTTTTAAAAGCTNAAATAGGAGATTAAGGTAAATGGTAGTATAAGGAACTAATAGTTTGTGTTTTTTTAAAAGCTGCCTGTATTTCTAAGGCAGTCAAACCTGTTTGACTGTTTGACAAAGCGCATAGGTTTAAAAAGAGGGTTTATACAGCTTAAACGTGGTCTGAATCGATATTAGGACATGGAATGGATAATGGATATTGCGTCAAAGTGAAGATTTAGTCTGTGTTTAAAGGTTTTGTTCGTTGTTTGTTTGTGTCATCGTTCTTTGTATAAGAAGAGCTGTTCACTGACTGAATGGTGTTTTTCTTTAAATATTTCTCCTAGTAAATGGGAATTTTCTCTTAAAGTTTTCAATTTTAATTAGATTTGTTATCTTGTAGGATAGCAAATTTGTGGATCCATGTGTTGTTATTGTAGGTAAATATAATATTCTTAATTGTAAAGTTGGGGAAGTTGAGGTTTTCATTGTATATAAATTGTCTTGTTCATTAATTTTAATTTAAATTATTTGATAAATGAGTTTTAAGTGCCGAACCTATATTTGTTGTTTGGAAATTGACCAAGTTGTCAATTAGAGACGGGGCAATCTGACTACTGGGAATTGAAAGACTTTTGAAAGTGTGATTTTGTTAGTTTTTATGTTTTCAAGTTGGTTTTAGTGTACAAAAGAATATTATTCTTTTTGTCATTAACTATGGCAGAAGTTTTTATTATTAGAGAAATGTAATCGGAAGGAAGATCATAAATTGGTATTGGTTCCGAGGTTGTGAAGAAGAAATTCAAATATATAAGT
>JXPZ01000876.1:1047-20922 GCA_001014575.1 Themira minor
GTCTTAAATGATATAAAAGAGTGGAGTAAAATTTCCGGAGCCAACTTAGCCCTAGACAAATGTAAAATCCTTCACATTTGCAAAAAAAGGAGCTGCCCGAAACTTATCATAAGCTTCAATAATGTATCGATATAATCTGTTAATTACCTAAAAATACTTAGAATTGTCTTTTTAATTAAAAATTTAACTTTAATCAACATTGTCTAGAACTGAGAAAAAGCCTGAATACCAGACTTAACTTAATTAAATACTTATCATCTAAGCATTTCCTGATTCATATATCCACTTTAATGAACATTACAAGGGCTTTAATTGTTTCCAAAAATGATTACGTATTGCCAATTTTTGGTTGGTGTGCTAAAAGTTACATTAAAAAACTCAATGCTCCCTACAACGCAGCAATCCGAAGAAGCATCGGTGCCTTTCCCACCTCTAAAACCAGGAACATCTTAGCCGAAGGAGGTTTCCCATCTATTCAGCACCACAACGTATCATCTCATTCCAAAGCTAATACACTGCAACAATCCGATATTCCACAAGTTCCTATCGAACATTATTAGACGGAAAGGAGAGATAAAAATTAAATCCACGATTCAACATTGCATCGAATTTGCTAAGTCTATTGGACTAAATATAAAACCTCAACCGCCGCTATAAAACCGAAGCCGCTTTAGCCTCCGCGTGTGTAAGCTGTTATCCAGCAGGTTAACAGCCAAATAGTTTTGATGGTCATTAAGCCTGTTAAGGTAGATGCTGCTATGTTGCCGTAACACGTCTAGTACAACAGAACTTTTAGGTCCCTGTGGATGACAGAGTCCTACGTACCATTGTGCTTGGCAAATATTTATCAGAAACGAGTTTTGGGTTCTTTGAATTAAAGCAATGTTAGAATGTTCTCCAAAGCTGAATCCCGTAAGACCAAAAGGGGACTATAAAAGTCCAGGATTGAAACAATCGAGAGAATTTTTATAAAAAGGAGAACGTTGCAAAATTTATCGAAACAGGTTTGAAGGGCTATAGTTATAGCCCCTATGATCAATTGTCACTTTTTACGAAGCTCACATTGATTAATAAATTCGTATACAGATATGCAATACATAGCCTAATGAAATCAGATAACGTGAAAATCTCAACATTTTATGAAAACGGTAAGGGCATACTTTCCCAATATATTTGAAGAGATGACCCTTAGGAATGAAAACATCTAAAACACAGAAAAATTATGCAATGTAGGCAATTATGTAGGCAAGGAGAGGTAGCTTGTCTTATTCGAATGATTTTGCGAAGCACAAGAATGAATTATAAATTATCTTAAAAACCAAAAGTATTGATGTTTGCATGATCTTTGAATCTCGCTTTACGAGAAATTCATACGTAAATATAGTAAATTTCCAAATCTACAATGACATTTACCCACGTTCACATGGTAGTGGCAATGTATACCCACCCAGACATGCACTGAAAGAACTACGAGTCATATGAGCAAAGAGAAGTGGATGTGACTTTGTATTAACAGGAAAACCCACCTACTGACCAACTGTTCTGCACAAGGTTCCCGACCTCATCGATTTTTTAAACAGTAAAACGAACTACCAAAGGCTTATTGTATTTTTAAAATCGTACTTATGCAATTGGTACTGCATCGAATAACTCGAAGCTTCCTAATTGGACTGCATCAGTTGACGAAAGCGCCACCTGATTTAGTTTAACGAATTAACGGCTCCGACTACCGTTTTGAAAAGACGCTACAGAAACACGACCCTCAAATCGTCAACTTCAACGACACGGAGGATCAATCGAGATAGGAAAAGATACAACTTTAAAGGAATTCTTAGCGATGAATTTATTAAATATGTAATTATTCGGCTATTTGAAGTTCTATCTATCTTCAAATCTATTTGACAGTTGTTTACACAGTACGTCCATTGATGTTTCGATTCATAATAATTTTTCATGTTGTTAATAATTTTCAGATTTTTGTTCTGAATAAATTTCCTAGGCTGACAAGCATAGACTAGACTTATATTAGTAGTAAGCACGGTATGTATAAAATTAATATCTTTTGGGAATAAGCCTTGAGTTAAGTAACTGCAAAAGTGCACGTCCTCATATCACTGCCTTTTCACATACTTTCACTGTCTATTTTAAAAAGTCAAGTTGAGTGAACCAAAAAGAAAATCGATAAAGATGACAAACTCCCCATTGGTGTCAGTTTTTTGTTAAGGTAATTTAGTAACGATGGCACATTGTGTGGACTGTAGGCAGAAGTTTTTATTATTGTCTGGAGTCTGTCATATTTGTTTATGAAATTTCTCAGGGCGTCGATGGTGTGGAAACATATCTCCAAAATGTTTTCATGTCTGCGACATTTTAAGCTTAATGTTTTTTATCACCAAAGCTAGGTTAGTCTTTTACGTATCTCTTCATGTCTTCACGGTTGTTAACATTTTTGAGTTTATTTCAGATACAGTTATAACATTTGAATAAAACTGCTCTTTCCATCCATGATTTAGTTATAGACAGATTGCCTAGTCGCGTTGACCTTCATTGCATTTGCATTATTTTGGCACACCAGTGTTTGCCATCTACCCAGTCTACTGAATCAGTTGCAGCTTTTAATGCAGCTGTAATTTGTAGTTAAAATTTAGTCTGTTGTCTCTCCTTAAATTAATTTTATGTTCATTATCTCTGTTTTTCTCAGGCATGTTTCTGGTGGCATTTCAACATTTGACAAATAGCTGAGAAACATCAGCTATTAATGATGTGCTATTACACCTGTGACACTCATTACCTTCCGTTGCACAAATTAGTTGTTCATTATCAAATCATAGTCTTATATAGGTTCTTATTTTGTTCATGATGTAAGCGGCATCTTTCAAATAAGTTTACAATATGTGGATAAGATCACTCCACCATGCACTGTTAAAGTCGTTCCATCAAGTGTTTCGAGGAGAAAAATTTTTACATTTTTAGCTTCATGACTTGCTCAAATAGTGGGCATTTAGAGTCTTAATCCATGCTGGCATTCTATGGCGTTTTCTATTAACTTCTATTCTCACACACTGTGAAGAGGAAAGATAGTGTGAACTTCATTCTGCAAAACAGACTAAGTTAACCCCCATTTGATTGCTTTGCTATTCAGATATCCGACTAATACAAAGGAGTCTTGAAACATTTTTTGTGTCCTTATTATAATTGGTTATTATTACTGAATAAATCCTACATAACGAATGACTATAACCTATAAAGACTTTGGAGGCTTCATCTAAAGATATTAAAGTTTGGCTCTAAGACAATAAAATGGTGGCACACTATGATGGTCCGTATATTATCGCGCTCGGGAAAATACAAACATATTTTCCAAAAAAATAGGACTATTTCAGGATTGACAGCCTAAACTAAAAAACTACCTGCTCAAAAGATGTCCTCACAGCAAATTTGATCCACGTAGTCCAATTCTTGCTATCAACAGACAGAAAAACGGTCATGGCTCTAATTCGTAATTCAGTGAAAACTTGAAACGAATCGAAAGAGGACCGAAAAATTTGTTATGTTGATTCGATTTACCCATGTATCTGTGACACTTCGCTTTAACAAAATTTGAAAAATACAACGTCACAAATACAGAATACAATAAAAATAAGCTGTTTGATTTATGTAACATACACGCATCATTGTTTTTCTTAAATATTATTACGTCTGCACTCTGAAAAGCTTATTAGTCCAACTATTGGCATATAAATAGTTATCCCAAAATGGTTGTTTATAGGAGCAGCTGTTATATCTGTTTTTTGGTTTTTATAAAAATTAATTTCGCAATTAACTACAAACCAGTAGTTATTTTTCATGGAATTCTATCTGGATCAGAATCTATGGCATTGTTGGGCCGAGAAATCGAAATTGTAATCTTGGAATATTATGTTATGTATATTTTAACCATTTACATATTACCAATTAAAAACAGAATCATCCTGGAACAAAGGTTTATATCTGCGATTTGTATAGTGAATGGTATAGTTTGGAGAGTGCCTGGAAACAAGTAAAGGAGTTACGAAATTATTTAGAAAAGATTGGAAAAAAACATCCAGAAGGAATAAATGTTTTAGGTGGGTTATTAGAAAACAAAAAATCGGTTACTACATTACATATTTGACATATTTTTTTCACCTCATACGCTTTTGTATTTTGACCAATGAATGTATCACACCTATTGTTTATTGTTTTTATATACAGATTGTATATACTAAAGAAACTTAAAAAATAAAAAAAAATAAACTATTCATATTAATAAAAAAAATTTGTATGTACATATATAAAAAAAGGTTATTCCCAAGGCGGATTGTTAGCTAGAGCTGCCATAGAATCTTTACAAGATCATAATGTTATAAATTTCATATCCTTGTCTTCCCCACAGGCAGGCCAATATGGAAGTGAGTTATAATAAGTTTATTTTGTTTTATTTTTATAGTTAATGATATTCCATTTCAGCGAGCTTTTTGCATTTGATTTTTCCCGATTTAGCTGCAAAAAATGCATATGAAGTTTTTTATTCAAAAGTTGGGCAGCACACATCCGTTGGAAATTATTGGAACGATCCATACAAGCATGATTTATATATGAAATTCAGCATATTTCTTCCCTTAATTAACAACGAAGTAAACAGCTCGAATTCAACAAATTTCAAAACAGCCTTAACACGTTTAAATAAGCTGATTTTAATTGGGGGCCCTAATGATGGAGTTATAACTCCTTGGGAATCTAGGTAAGTTAAGAAAATAAATATCACAAATTGGTAATAAATGTAGTATATATGTTTTCAGTCATTTCGGTTACTATGATAGTTCGTTGAATGTTATTCCTTTTAATAGAAGGAAGATTTATACAACAGATGCCATTGGATTAAAAACTCTAGAGGAGAATGGTAAACTTGTAATAGTTGTTAAACCATTTGTTCATCATCTCAGCTGGCACACAAATAGGCAAGTGATACAAACAACAGTTTTGCCTTATTTAGAATAGGTAAAGTTAAGCCATACTAAAAAGAGTTTATAACAAACACAAGCAACATATTTTGTTACAGTTAAACCAATATTTCTATACATTTTATTTTTTCATTTCATTTTTTCAAATAAACTGTGGATTTTATATCTTGTTTATACATGTTAGTTTCTTATTGATTTTGAATATATAAATGGCAGGATTCACCTATATGCCTCTTCTATTTGTATTCTTCTATTAGCTCCTAAAATTGATCCTTGGACAGACTAAAGATTGTGCGCTTCATGAAATATATGTACATATGTGCCAACAGTAGGCAACGTTTGGCCATTGTCCAACGAACAACATATAGTATATACATTTCTGCTGCACTAACTATACAACTCAGACGTAAACTTATGATCACCCTATCTTTTTTTAAATGGAAATATCGTGGTTTTGTTGTGTTCATAGCCAAACAAAATTTCTACAAAAATAAAAAATCACATTTACTGCTTATCTCGTGAATTTCATCGGCGCTGGCCAAGACTTTTCGCATACTGAAAAAACCCTTGGCGCCAACTTGGGTTAAGAATTGGCAGATACCTTAAATACGATTTGGATTTTATCACGCCGTCTCCTAGGTCGATCTCAGCTGTTTCTCGAGCTTACATCGTGCTCAGGAGAACCATCTCGGTTTTTTGTTTAGCCAGCTCTAATTTTACAGTGTCCCGCCACTTCTGTACGATGTTTATCGCAGGTCTAATTGTCTGTCTGTGCCTCGGTTAAAAGTGCGATTGGGGTCAACCAATTGACCTGGCTGGATCAAATTTGGAGGGGGACTTCTTTCAACCATACCTAGGTTGTATTGAAATTGGGTGTATCGGTCAAATTACATGACTGAAAGGGATAATATTTGGAACATATTTTAAAATTTTCTTAACCAAAGCTGTCCCATGTAAAACGCAATTCCAATTTTTGTTTTTCAGAATTTCTGACAATATTTTTACATGTTCCGATAGGATAATGTGTATATGATTCGATGAAGGATGTCAAAGAATCGACCAGGCTGACAATTATACTTTAACTTAATGATGTGCTTAATGAGGAGAACGGCCCACAGCTAAATTTGCGGATTATACTGGCTGTTGGTAACATTATAGCAGAATATACCCAAGTCATACTTTCAATTCAATTCAACTGCAATTTCTGAACTTATCTACAGATACCTAAAAGTACCGTTTGTACTAGGTGTGTTACGGCAGCATATCAGAAACTACCTAAACCTTAACCTTTGAACTATTGATAAATGAAACTATTTGGTTGTGAACCTTACACACGCGAAGTCTTAAGCAGCTCCATTCACTTGATATACCCCTTAGAACAGGCGATTATTAAATGTAAAGTACTCTTTAAAATTTGCGGTTAAGTTTTAAATAAAACTAACATTTTAATAGGTTAACCCACACTGATTGTGTATGTTCAGAGTTGTTCTCAAATAAAGACTAAAAAAAAAATGTTGATATTCAACATTCATCCTATGATGTTTAATGTTTTTAAGTATTTGATCCAAATATTTCCACATTATAGCTAATGTTTATCCTTTTTGAACGCCAATATTACAAATTAAATTTAATAATTAATTTAATACGAAATTTTGTTGTTAAGATAAAAAAAATAATATATTAATAAATATGTTTAGTTCGAGTAGTTTACGTTTGCAATTTATTTTGAATGCATTACATTTACAATATCTGTCTCTTAAATTTTAAGTTTCTTTATGTCATCCATACGAAAATCAGTCCTAGGGTACAGTGTTCAATTAAAAATAATAAAAAAGTAAATACATTATAATACTTACCTAAGAGTTAAAATTGTTTTAACTTCTGATGGTGTAATGCGCCATGATGAGCTATCATTTGGATTCCAATAATCTGTTATTTCCGAAATATTTTCTAAATTAAGAACTGTAGCAATTTGCGATAATCGAGTCATTTTGTCGCGCACAGACCAAGATGTTGCGTTCGTAAAATATGAACCCAAAACACGCACATCTTGATCTAAAGCTAGACCTCCCAGCTGCAATAAATTGTATTATTTGTTTTGCATATGTCTCAGTTTATAAAAAATTACCCGATTAAATGTGCATTTCTTTATGGCCGACTCAATGCGTACTGTGACATCCGTAACTAAAATGGTTACTAAGGTATCGAAATTTCGTGGAGTTAGTGCAGCCTTAAAATAATTAAGAAGTTTATCTATTTGCAAAACAAAAAATTGGGAAAACGTTTCGCCAGCTTCATATTCAGCAAGTTCATCCTGTAAAAATTAGTAATAATATTAATTTGATCACTTGAATAAAATGTGTGTTTTACCTCAGTCAAATAATGACTATAATTCATAAAATGGTCAATCCATGTGTTGATTCGAGGCTTTAAGGCAATGACACGTAATTGCTGCATGCCAAAATCAACACAAGTTTTTAACGATTCCCGATTCATCTTGAGCTCTGATATTGCATTTTCTACCAATTCTTGTTCAAGTTTAGACATATTTGGAAATTGTTCCTTAATTTCCTGTTTGATGGTCTGCCACAATGTTTCTAAATACTCCGTTGAAATGTCTGCATTGTTTACCTGTACAAGAAACTGGGATTTTGCTTTATCATTATCAGCAGACTGCAATTTTCCTTGTTGTAATGAGTTCTGTATTGCATTATATGCCTGAGCTAAGTCCAAGTAACCAGATGGAAACCCATTTTTTAAAGTGGATTTTAAATAATTTGTAAAATCACCGTCTATACAAGAGGCAGCGTTGTTAATGACGGCACAAACTCCATTAATAGATTGGGTTGTTAGAGATCTCCTTATGGACTTTCGAAGTATGAAGAAAATATCATCCACCATGGATGAGCATTGCTGGGTATTTTCCCATGTATCTAGTTGAATTGCCTTTTTAACACTTTCCTCCATGAAATACCTACAAAATATCTAGATATATCATATACGAATGCATCCAATGAATAAAAGATAAAGATGACTCATGTGGTAATATATATTTTTTTATAATTTATAGTTTAAAAAACGTGTGTAAAGCGCAGATTAATATAACAAATGCATAAAATTATTAGTCGATTCAGCCATTGCTGTTCATATGTATAAACATAAAGAAATACGGATTTTGCAATCGTCGATGTATATAAAGCAAATTAACACTTTCTACATTTTTATAGTTTTTAATCCAGTTAGAAGGGCATATTTCCTTTAAAATGCACCAAGGAAGAACACGGATTGAAATGTTTCGCCACAGAGCAAGAGTACATAGAAACGTCAAACGATACCACCAAACAATTTCAATTTGGAAATAGTTTGAATAACAAGGTTTTTTTAAAGTAGGAATGTGTAAATTCCGTTTTTGATGGGTGATTCTAAATGTAGAATTTGTGACTCGTTGTAGCTCTCTGTTATCTGTTTATGAAATATTTTCTTAACATTTTTGCATAAATTATTAACAAAAACATATTAAAGTAATAAGTAATACAATATATTTTGTACTTACCTTTCCAAAAGCAAATATGTACTAAGTAGTTCTTGCATTTGAATTCCCAGGTTAGACCCAACATATATATTGTTAAGTTTTTCAATTTCCAAGACGTTATCCGTTTGATGCTCCCTTGCTTCTATGTCAGCTAGGACTCTTCGTTTCAAAAATCTTAAATAGAGTTCTAAGCGACTGTGCATAATTGTTATCTCTCCACTTATTGTATCAATTTCTTTGGGGTCTAATTTTTCTGAATATCCACTAGAAGTTTTCCGATAATGACCATAAGACTGTGCTTGTGCTATACTGGCTGTAGACCTTTGATATTCATTTAGGGTGTGAATTATACGAGATATGTTACGATATTTTTGAAATTCCATAAGAACATTTTTTACTTCGATATCACATTCCCTTTGAAGAATTGATATCATATATAACAAATATCCTTTACCATAATATAACTCTATTATAGGTGTATTGACCTCGATTACACGAGCAAAATGTTCTAGTAGTGTTGTCAAATTGTCTGCATAGGCAACACTTAACCGATTCTCCAATTTAGCAACACATATTGCATTTGTTAATTCTTTCTTAGTCTTAAGTGCTAATTTTTCACAAATGTATTTTGTAAATTTTGTAATGCCTTCATTACATAAACCAACAAGTGGAAACATTTTAAAAAACCTTTCTGCTGAAGCGAGATCGTCCTTTTCAACCGACGCATCGAATCGCTGTTCTAAAATTTTACGCATATTAATTGTTGCATTTTCCAGCATTTGCACAGATACGCTAACAGATGTTACTGATCCTTCAACGTCGTCTGCAGTTTGTTGAAGAAGTAATTGATCCATTGCTAGGAATCGACTAATATGGGCAGCGCCTTTTTCGAAGTCTTCCTCATTGATGGCATCTGTTACTCCTTGGCAACAGAGCTGTAAGTCAATCAGATCGTTAACTCGTTGTTGGCACTCAAAAGCACGAGAACGAGCAACATCTAAAAATCGCACTTTTCCACTTACAGACTCAGCTAATTTGGCTGTGTATCTTATTTGGGTGTTCAACCTTATCGCTTGATTATTTGTACTATTTAAGGTGTTATGAACTCGCCCAATTTTGTTTATTTTTGATTCAATTACACATTGTTTCGAAAGAACGGAGGTGAGATTTTCATTTATGCTATTCTAAAAACGAACAAACTAATGTAATACATATAGGTACGAAAAACATGTTCTTAAAATATGAAGTTCTATTAATAATACCTCAACTTGTGTTATTTCCTTCAAAACTCTATTTAAGTTGTTATCTATGCTAACATTATATTTTTCTTTTATCAACTCCATTATTATATTATGAATAATAGTTGAATGTTGTCATAGTGATTTCAGATATATTTAAAAATATCGATATTTTTTATCGAAAACAATAATTAAAAAGCAAATAGTCGAGCAGTTATTAAAAAAATCAAGATATCTAAATTTTAATCGGAGAATCTAGTCCCACCTCTAATAGTGGTTTCACACTATATACCAGAGAAAATGGTACATTGAGATTCGTTTGTTTTTTCTCATTTAAACTCTTTAAAATCTCTGTATAGCATTTGTAAAAGGGAAAAAACCCCAGCAGACAAATTAAGAACTTTTAGTAATAATAAAATGAATGGAAATCGAATTGGGTAAATAACATAGCCTGTGCAATCAAAATTAACTTCAAGCTAAGTTAAATTTGTTGTTTTATTCTGAGAGCAGTGCAAATAAAAAAAGACAATCTTTTATTCACTTGAATTGAAAGATTTGTATATGTTCCCTATGTCCCATCTGGAACCAGACGCAATGTGGTTTTGTCATTTCTATTCTCCTCTTTACATCTCATTCATTGTTTGTGCAGTTCACATCGTTTCATTCACCGTAGCACAGAGCTCTTAGCACACTTGGTGCTACCTCTCTACTCTACTTTTTGATTTGTAAAATTACGTTCTGCTTGCGTCGCAGTTGACTTGGAGCCTCGGTCTGGCTCATGCTCGGTTGCCTATAACAACAAAAATTAGTTTTGCTAAGAGCTGTGCTCTAACTCTGTTGTTCTCTTTGTAATTTTCTCTGAATCGTGCTCTCTGCCTCGGTAGTGGTGGATTATTGTTGGTGCACGGATGTACCTGTATGTGTGTATGTATGCATGTTTATATGATTCGCTCACAATTATTTTTTGCCTTGTCATGCAAGTCTGTGTGCTAGTGGAGACCGTAAGCAACACTCTATTAAAATATGATATATCAATAAAATTTTGTCCTGCCAAAATATACATGGGTAGGGTTTGTTTTGGTGTAGCGGACCATGAGAAAGTGTTATCCCTCTATGAACTCGAATGCAAGGATGTGTGATTGTGATATCAATGAGTGGGAATACTTTTTTTGTTGTTGTTTTGCTTAGTGTTTATGATATTAATTCTTTCTTGCTGAGCACTTGTTGGACAAGCATTAATAATAAATAAAGATATTTACCATTAGCAAACGTTATTTATTCTGACCGACCTTTACGTGATATTTTCGCTTTTTCCATGTGGTAAAGGTGAATTTGGCATGGGCTGAAAACGCATAACTCAGGCTTTTAGGGGCTTTCCCACAAAAAAGAAAATACATACATACATTTAAACCAGCTACTATCCTTCATCCCTAACATCTGCCTATTTAGATTTTCGAGAGTCAAATTTTTATTAATTTTTTAATATATATTTTTTATATTTTTTCCATTATTACTGATATTTCTAATTTTAATATAAAGTTTTGTACTTTAATTTTTGATTAAAAAGTCGAACGAATAATAAATGTTGTAAAGACGTCGGCCAGGAAACAAAAATGCGTTTTATGACATTATAAATACTTCACATTACATGACAGTGTGAAATGAAGAGAGTATTCGTAACACCAAATAACGTATGAAATGCGTTCGCTCTGTAATTGTATGGTAATCAATACATTTGGTGACATGGCAAAGAATGGTGATCTCATTTTCTGGCATGTTTTCACACCTCCCGAAGAATATTTGTTGTCTTATATATTCCTGGTCTGTTTATTCGTTATTAAAAATTGTACAGGCAAAAATAGTACTAGAAATAAACATGTTTATAATAAAACCCGAGAAAAATAAAATATAATTTTTATGATTTTTTACATTAACATTGTATGCAACAATCGTTACACGATCCTCCCTCCCTATTCCTCCCTTCATATTCCTCCATAAATTTTCACATGAATAAGTATTGGGAATATTGCAATATTTTAGCAATGTTAACACTTCTTAAAGTATGTAAATCAGATAACTGCATTGAGTGAACGCTACTACTGCATGATTCGAGTAAAATACACATTTTTCTACCACTTCTAACTATTAATACTATTATAAATTCTACCTACTTTTTTTGCACTACTTACTAAAAGTAGAAATTAAACGAAACATGCACACTTTTTTTCGAATCACCGCCATCTTTTTTCGAATCATCTCGATTATTTATTTCTCAAATCCTACAGGTGAATGATGACAATGCGTATATGACAACACCTTGCCTTTCTGCCAGACGCCTATGAGCTTATGCGGAACCAGCGTTTCTAAGAAAGTGAAGTAACATGCTTATATAAGAATATATTGTTTCTTACTGCCCGTCAAGATCGAGGATCATTCGTTTGATTAAAATAAGGAGTAAAGTATCTATAGTTGCTTTCATTTAGGGTCTGAATGGTTTTTACACTTCCACTACCACGGGTGGATGTGATAAGAGTGGATAGATTTTTGATGAATGATTCTATGTGCTGAATTTTTGACACCTTGCATCTCCTTGATGTAAATATGTATGTATGTATAAGGTTTTTGGTTGGAATCCATTTTATTGTGCTGAAACTATAAGGAACACATTTTACAAATAGACATAATATTCTCAATCCCTAATTTCAAATAAAAATATGTTTCAAAGAATGGAACCTGTTCATTCTTAGACATTTATCAACATTCATCATTTTTATCTTGACCAATTGTTTTACAGCGATTGAATGAGCAAAATATACTAACGATTCTGTTAGGAAGCATTTGATCAATTACTTCTTCGATCATTGGATCAAACACAAGTATGAGAATTAACCCTAAGCTAGCCACTTTCTGTTCTTGTTGAGTTTTATTAAACTTCCACGTCAAGATCCAATATGTCACTGATTGGGACTGGTCGGTCGTTTCACATTGCATTGTATAAAATAATCTCTATATTTACCCCTTGTTCTTCTTCTTCAGAGTTCTTCGGAGAAATCGGTGAGATCAATTACCTACTGCTGCTTTCTTCACAGTTTCATTTCCCGTCTCAAGATCGGTGCAGTTTTTCAAAATCGGTAAGTGTTCTATGCAAAAGCTAATACTTTTCAGGATTCCACTGAATCGTAACGTTAAGGAGGTTGGCTCTGTTAGCTTAGCCTTCAACTATGCGTTGCGACGTACGCCTGGTTTCCGATTGATATAATTTCATTAAATTTGGTATGATTTTGGATGAAATTAAGCCTACCTCCTAATTATGTGGCCCATTAAGATCTAATGGGAACAAAAAGCTAAGTAGTAAGAACCGTGAATTTTATAGATAGAGAATTTTGTTATGTACATTTTGACAACAGTCTGATTAATCAGAAGATTGTGTAAGCCTCCGAAGAAGAAAAAACAATCTTGGGCAAGCACAAGAACAATTTAAATACCAAAAGGTAAATACTAACGTATTTAACGTAACGTATCTAACGTAGTATGGAATTGGTCGGTAACTAAGAATAATGACTATCCAATTTCTAACCTAGCTGCGTCGGATTAATTTTCAGCAAATTATAAATATATAAATATAATTATAATAACTCAAATTAAAAATGAACTCGTTTAACCGCAAAATTGAAACAATTAGTTGATGGATAACAATGCGTTTGAATATACATTTTTTTAAAATCATTGATTCGTATGCTATATTTATAGCATATTAAACATGGTTGTATAAAGCGTGCAAAACCATATTAACGTAAGGAAATAAATAAAATTGGTGTTATCATTTAAACATTTTATAATCCCTTGATTATGAATAATGTTATTCATCGGTAAGTGTTATAAAGTAATTTATATACATAACAAACATAGTATAATGCTTAAAGTCTATATGGGAATGATTATAAATTCGTAAAGTAATAGATTATTGTGGTAATGATGATCTCTTCATTGATTTGATTTCAATTACTTTATGATTTATTCCTATTCCTCTCCTTTTAGTTCGTTTTGTGATTGGTCAATCCCTCAAGCCCTCAAAAGGAGAGGTATATTTCATTAGCATTTAAAATTGGGATGTATAGGTCCCGGTAAATCTATTCTAAATATCTCTTCGACGCCAACGACCTTGGTGTGATTGCTGAGGTTGATCTAGTAGCTGCGGCATGTACATTTTTGGTAAATCCATGCCATGTTAATATCTCCTTGAGTGCTTTTAATATTGACCACCGCAGCTACCCAAGCTAAGGGTTTTGGTTCCTACTCAGTTGTGTCTCAGTTTTTTGGGTGTTTCACTCAAAGAAGGAGGTTGTTTCCGCCAATTACAAAAGACATGTATTTTAGGAGCTGTTTCGAAATTTACATAACATCTATGCTATTGTGTTTGATATATTGGTTCACAACAGCTATTCTCAGTTCAAATCAGAATCATGACGTAAGTACGTATATCACAGATATAAAATTTATAGCTTCCACTTTAACCATAATTGTCAGGTCGATTGTTTCGATGGGGTCTCCTGAGCACCAGTGTGTGTTTGGCTGCCCCTGAGATTTTAGTGAAAGAAGCGGGGCTTGTGACTAAGCCGGGAGGGAGAAAGAAGGGTGTCTACAGGTCTCTTTTTAATGGGATGAGTTTTGGGGAAGGCAACTTTGAAATTATAACAACCACGTAAGGATGCGGTGTAATTGTTTCGAAAGAGTCACGTTTGGCTATCACCTCCATAGCCTTGGTGAATTCACTGGAGTTCTGTTTTTCTCTATTTTGACATCGGCGTTACAAGCCCTCTTTCAGTCTTATGTTATTCATAGTCATATTCAAGTCATGTTATTTTCAGATAGCTCGAGGTTTATAAAGAAAATCAAATGTCATATTGATCCAATTTTATAACGGTAAGGAACGGGTGGAATATTTTTAATATTGTTATCGATTGACAGCCAGGTTGGAGAGCCACTAGAAGCAGGTTGTTGGAATTTATCCTTTTTGAGAAGATTTACTTCTTAATTTTTCTTTATTACATCTTTTCATTTAGAAATGTGTTTTTGTATGAACAAAGTTTGCTAAGAGATCAGCGCTACGGCAAATGAATCGATGTGCACGCACAAACAATGAATGAAATGTAAAGAGAATAAAATTGATAAAACGACAGTGCGCTTTGGGCCCAGGTTTTAAATGGGACCGTAGCGAACTTCCCACTTGACGGTGAAACAAGAACTCCCTATTTATTATTTGATCTGTAGTACCATTAATGTTATTTTATTGTTTTTATGCAAAAATTCACGGTTCTTTAGTTATTATCCTGTTGTTTTTTCTATAACTATCACACACATTTGCATAACTTTTGCATTACATTAAAATTTTATATGAAAACAAATGAAAGAAAAAATTGAAGTGTTTTCCTTCTTTTTGTTGTGTCTTTCTAGGATAATAAAATAATTTTCTCGTGATGGAATTTTTTGTTTGTTTTTGTTTTTCATTTTCAGTTCATCGGACATTTTTATTCGAAAAATTTATATTCCTTTAAGTTTATTTATATAACAACAAAATTAAGTTATTTTACTTTCATAGCTGATTCCGCTTTGCTAAATAACAAATTTCTGTTCTCTTTGATTTTGTCAATTAAAATTAAGAATTAATTTTTCTCAACGTTTTCATCATAGATATTATGTATTTGCATATTGAGTATTGCCACAAATCAAATAATATATTGGCTCTCAATATGATTTCGTTTTGTGGAACCTGAGGGAAATCCATACCTCACTGCGAAAGTCAAATGTACCAACGTTGTTTATTTTTAGGAAGTGAAATTAACTTGAAGTTGGATCCTTACTGTAACCTCAAGAGAAACTTTGCACAATACATTTCATTCCCTATCTTCTGCAGTCCAATTATTAATGTTAACATTATTACATTTATTTTTAGGTAAAATATAAATGTATATTTATATATAATATAAATAAAAATCACAACCCAATTATAATATATTTTTATATCTATCAACAAACCTTCCAAAATTTGTTTTGTAAGAAAACGTCCTCAACTTCCGGTGTCTTGCTTCCAACACATTTGTTTCGCATACACCTATAATTGTATGTCATAAAGGGAGATATGTTGATGATTCTAGAAAGTGAAAATAAAATGCGGACAATAAATAATTTTATTGTCAGCAGTTTATACAATAAAATTATTTATTATTAAAATTATACAATAAAATTATTTATTGTCACCAGTTTATTGTGAGTAATAGTTAAAGTGATGGAATAGATCCTAAGTAAAATATAGAATACCCTATGCCAAAAGAAAAATGGTAGCTGAAGCATACATTAACAATTGTATATGAGCAGTACTGGAGGTTTGGTCTTCGCTCTTCTGTTCGGAATCGTTTTTCTACCTTCCTGAATATAGCTTATAGCCCTTTTAGAGGTGGGTTTTTAAAGATGAAAAAATGTGTGTTCTGTCTATGCCATACAATTTTTTTAAGTTCATAATGAAATATTCAACCTCAGAAACTTGTCTGTAAAACGAAATGTAAATCTTGTCTGTTTACTTCTACTGAGAGAAGTTGCGACCCGACCCCTCCAATGGCCATTCGGCAGTATTTCCTTTATATTCCAATATTGCTGATTGTAATCATCATAATTCGGAGAGGACCTAATTTGCGTTATTTTCAATCGACACTAGGAGAGATTTGTGATAACGTAACTTTGTGATTAAGTTTATTACAATAGCAGTTGGATCTTGCGCATCCCCAAAACTGATGCCGTTAGTTTTGGTCTCCCTCGAGTACATTTTACTGGCGATAATGGCATCAGTTTTTATGTATTCATCGCTCTGTGCTGTAATTTTATATATAGGGATATGATTTTATTTAAAAAACTAATTTCATTAATTATTCCAGGAAGAATTTTATTACATTTTGTTCTCTTGAACTGGTTATTGAATGTTAATTGCTTAAAGAATGGACTAGCTCTTACACCACCGATGGGATGGTTGTCCTGGGAAAGATTTCGGTGCAACACCGACTGTGATAATGATCCAGACAACTGTATAAGGTATTTATAAAGTTCTAAAAACCTTAAATATATATTAATAGATAATGAATATAAAATAGAAAAGTAAAGTGTAAAAATTGTTTGATGACATACATCGGACTATCAGAAAAAAAATGATTTCTAGACCTGGAACCCAAGAAGTATCGGATTCAAATATGGAGAATAAGTTCAAATTGGACATAAAAGTGTATGTTCCAAAAATATTTTGGTGTCTGTGGCAACAATAGAAACTTGTTGTAGGACTAAAATTGGGCTAGTATGAGAGGTAATGAACCTCTGTACCGAAATAGCCTTAAAAGTAAAAAGAAGTGCCCACACCAAATTAAATATACAGTGGCAGTCAAAAATAATTAAACAAGGCCTAGCTCAATATTAAATTGTGTTTAACATCCAAATTTCTATCAAGTTTGCATTATATATAATCAACAGTTTAATAACAAAATAAAATAGTTATAATATATGAAATTTTTGTTATTGTTAATAAGAAAATGTTAAAAATAGTGAACGACCTCACAAATTAATGCGTCAAAAAAAAGTAAACAGCCGATCAATAACCACAATATTCGCCATTATTTTGGAACAATTTACTTTGTCTGTCGGGTACTGACAGACAGTACTTTCTGCACTGCTCCGCAGTTATTTTTGGCCAGATCTCGTTAATAAGTTCTTTCAAATCGGCAAGGTTTCTAGGAGCTTTCTCGCTGATCTTAGTTTTCAGCCACGCCCATTGGTGGCCATTTTAAACATTGGATATGATGCTCCTCTAAATATTTCTGGACAATTTCGGCGGTATGGATCATCGCATTGTCCTGTTGGAGGATGAAATCATTCCCTATTAGCCGCTTTCCTTCGGAAATGATCGTTTATTTCCGAAGGAACACGATCTTACCCACGCCATACGCCGACACACAACCCCATACCATTAAACCGGCATCTCCACTTTTTAATGTTGGTTTTGTGCAGTTGTAAGAAAACTGTTCTCCTTTTCTTCGCCATACATACATTTTTCCACCGGAATATTTCATTCTTATCATCGACTAATCCGTCCACAATACATTTCACCAAAAATTTTTTGTTTCAATATGTGCTCTGCATAAAAGCTTACCCGTTTTTCATTATTTTTTTTATTTATGTACGAAACTTTCCGGGATACTCGTCCGTTAAGACCACTCTCATTTAGACGTCGCAGATTTAGATGGCGCAGATTTTCCTTCCGACAGCAATATGCTTCGAACCTTGGGCGTAGAAGTGTGTGGATTTGCATCCACAATGTTTTTTATACTTTTGTCCACTCTTTCACCCGTGTTCGACCATTTGAAGAATTGCGATGTATTCTATTCTCATCGTTGTATACCTTTACAACTTTGAAAATAGCGGCAGGCGTTTTTCCAAATGTTTCGCCGATTTCCCTGAAAGTTTTTACATTTTCGTGAAGCGAAACTATGGCCTTTCACTCACTAAGGGTCAAACGCTGCGCTTTGCCCTTTTTATATTTTGTATTAGGATAAAAGGTCCTTAATAAGGTATACATTTACTTATTTTTTTTAACATACGTACAAATTGGTTTAATTAAATTAATTAAATTATTCTTTAAATAAAATAAGTCGTAATTAAATCAAAATGTACTCTAAAGATATTTGATGAAAAAATAGATTTAAAAAAAAAATTGTTTAAACAATGTTTAAGTTTAAAATAATAGCGTGTGTTCTGCCTTCAACGCTCAGTGTAAAGGCAGAATCCACGACGACCTAGTCGACTTCCCAGTTTTGTTCTTTGAAAGATTTCACGAATTGGCGACTTCGTGAGTTGTTGGCGGAATTCCCCGTTGGAAAACAAGTGACATTAATTATATTAATTTTAACTAATTATTTTTATTTCAATTCGGCTATCCGCAACACAGCTGATCGGCGTGTTAGAGGTTAAAAGGCGTCGCGGATAACCTCGGTGAGTTAAAGGGAGAGCGGAATGGTCAGACACCATACCTGCTCAGTGCGGTCGGATTGTTACTCCGAACATCGTGTTTACTTATTTTTGACTCCTCAATTTTCGACAATGCTGCACAACTATCAAACAAGAGATTCAATTTGATAAATTATTACGACCATCTCTTCATATAACATTAAGAAACATAAAAATTTCCCGTTATCCACATTCCAATGAACAACAACAATTTTATGATCAAAAACAAAGAATAGTCGTTCTTGTTTACTTATTTTTGACTGCCACTGTACCTAGGACAATTCGTTTGGCTGCAATTGCGTTATCTACAAAGAAACAAACAGAGAAATTGACACGGGCTATATAAATTAATGTCGGAATATAACTGCAATGGAAGAAAACCTATTGGTTCTTCGCTATGGTTTAGTTTCGCTATCAACATTAAATACATTTTAGGAGCAATCAAAACAATACAATTTACTGAAAATTTAGTATGAATGCATATGTTGTATTCATGTATATTCAAAGAACATTTTAATCCCAAATTCACAGAGCAAATACTACATGGAGACTTCTTCTGATGTTCTTCTATGTATTTTTATTTCTATGATACTACTATATGCATTTTGTTGTGTGTCTTTTGCTTTTGTGTTCGCATAAAAGTATGATGTGTTTCATAGAGATATACAAAACCGAAAACGATTTTTGCTTAACGCACAAAACAAAAGAAATTGTTTTATCTCTGCATCGAATGCCTTGTAATTAACTAATTACTATCTGTAATTATCTTTATATTAATTTATTAGTGAACGCTTGTTTCAAACCATGGCTGATCTCTTGATTACCGAAGGGTATGCATCCGTTGGGTATGAATACATAAATATCGATGACTGTTGGTTGGAAAAACATCGATCTATGAATGGGAAACTGGTACCAGACCGTAAACGTTTTCCTAATGGAATGAAATCACTTTCTGGCTATGTATGTATATATATATAAACAGACAAATAGCATTTAATTAAAAATTGTATAATTAATTATTTTCATTACTTCTGAAATAACCAAAAAAAAAAAAAAAGCGAACGCTCCAATGGACAGTATC
>JXPZ01000885.1:0-14193 GCA_001014575.1 Themira minor
GCCGGCTCGAAGGTGATTGCGGCGGCGAGCAGTTCGTCGGGCGCCGTCACCACCACGCCCCAGCACAAGGTGCAGATCATCCGGGGGCCCGACGGCAAGGTGAGCGTGCGCGGCCTCAACCCCGGCCAGCAACTGATCCAAATGCCCGACGGCAAGCTGCATGTGTTGACCACAACAACCGGGCCGGTCTCGTCGTCCGCCCAAGGTATGTGCCATCTGATACGATGCGTTTTCACCCCCCCTGACCATTGTTTCTCCCCAAACGCAGTGAACAACAAGCCCAAATTGCCGGTGAAAACAGTTGTGCAACAACAACAACAGCAACAACAACAAACCGGCCTCAAACAGATCACATTGAAACCGACACCCAAAATGGCCCCCACGGCAAATCAGCAGATAACCAAGGTAAAAAACACATTTCATGGGATCACATTACATGCTTCTGTTCTTTCTGTTTTGCGTTGACATTGACACTCCCTGGCAANATGGGATCACATTACATGCTTCTGTTCTTTTTGTTTTGCGTTGACATTGACACTCCCTGGCAAAACGCTTCAACTTACATTTTCCGTTTCTTCCCGTCTTCCCAGATGACCATGCAGATCGCCCCGAAACCTCAGCCCACAAAGGTGATCACCCGCATTGGCAACCAAACGTACACGGTCAGTGGCCCGCGAGCGAGCACCTCGGGGCCCACGAAGATCCTCAACACCGAAGCCAGTTCGGCTGGGTCAGCCGGTGGCGTCCAGCACCTGATCATGCAGTCGGGCCAGAAGATTTTCGTCAGCCAAGGGCAAAAGTATATCCTGCAAACGGGGGCGTCCACCGCCACCGCCAACAACACCGCTCAAGGCGATGACACTGTCGAACAACAACAACAACAACAGTTCAACGACCAATCGTCTTTGGGGGGCGACACCAAACAGCTGATCGCCACCGCTGGGCAGGCGGGCATGCATGTGAGCCAAGCGCCGCCCCAGCAAGCCTCGCAGAAGGTCATCCAGCAGATCGTGAACACCAGCAATGTGCAGCAGCAGATCATGGTGGGGGGCCAGCGCATCATCCTCAGTCCCGGCCAGACGATCGTCACCCAGCGGTCGGTGCCGTTGGTGGGCGGGGCCCAGCCGCCGCCATTGCAAGCGGCACCGCAGCAATTGACGTTGAACGCCAACAAGAACGCCCAAATGCAAGTGCAAATTCAAACACAACCCCAGCAGCACGTCCAACAAATCACAAAAGTGATCAAGCAAACGCAATTGCAATCGCAACAGCAGCAGGAAATGCTCGATGTCGAAGAAGAATTGGAGAACCAACAACAACAACAACAACAACAACAACAAACCATCACACGCATTTCGAATGCCAATCAGCTAACTACCTCGACGGGCGGCAACACCGCCACGGCGACTGTGACGCCCACCCACCAGCAGATCGTGGTGCAGAACTCGGCGCTGGCCCAGCAGCTGGCGCAGGGCAAGCTGCAGGTGGCCACCGTCAATGGCCAGCAGGTGATCATCAAGCCGCTGGGCAACAACCAGGCCCAAATTGTCGCTCACATCAAGACCCAGAGCGATGGCAACGCTCACATTGTGACCAATCCGTCGGGCGATGGGGGTGGCACCTCTACAGCGGCGGCCGCTTCGGCACAACAACAAACCACCGCCAGAGGCAATGTGGCAGTGCAACCACAGCAGCAACAGCAAATCAAGCAAACTGTTGTCCAACGTGTTGTGGTGCAACAGGAATCCCAACAACAACAACAACAACAACAAACCTCACAAACGACACGCCAAGTGCTCAATCCCGTCGAAGAGAGCCTCCTGCAAGGCCAGCCCGCCGGCACCGTCATCAAGTGCGTCACCGCCCAGGTCATACAAACCGAGCAGGGGCCGCGCATCGTGCTGCAGGGCCTGGTCGGCAACGATTTCACGCAACAGCAATTGGCCTTGGTGCAACAGCAGGTGAAGCAACAGTTGCTAAAAGGTAAGTGATTGCGAAGCATTTCCCCCGTCAAACATCCGTAATTTTTGCATGGGTATTCTCACGCACAGCCCAAGANAACAAACAACCGTAATTTGCATGGGTATTCTCACGCACAGCCCAAGAGACCAGCGGCAAAC
This sequence comes from Themira minor, assembly GCA_001014575.1. Taxonomy (NCBI): domain Eukaryota; kingdom Metazoa; phylum Arthropoda; class Insecta; order Diptera; family Sepsidae; genus Themira; species Themira minor. The sequence continues at coordinate 2,121 of JXPZ01000885.1, forward strand.
AGGGTGTTCTCGGCCCGACGAAAATCTACTTGGCTGTTCAGCCGTCGACCTCCACAGCTGGTGCCGGCTCCCAGCCGCCCCCCTTGACGCCCGTCCATCAGGCGTCCCATCAACAAGTGAGTAGTTGCTAAAAGACAAATACGAACAAACCACACAATACACACAAAAGAAAAGTTAAGAATTTGCCAACAAAAAAAAAAAACAAAAAAAAAAATGGGAAAAAATATTGACATAGAAACTTCAATTAAATTAATTGCTATTAAGATTTTTAATCGATTTGGTTTCAGTGAAAATGCGTGCGAGTCTTCTCCTATCGTAAATAGTACTCCTAATTTACTCATTATGTTTTAATATTATTAGTATTTATTATTTGATTTAACACAAACACATTCGACACACGGTCATTGCACATCCCCCCCTCGTGTGTATGTATGTGCGCAATATGCAGAGAGACAGCGCGAAATATGCCTCTGCGAGAATGACACACACAAAGAGACTCATTTAGACAATTAGCATGCAAATATGACGAAGACTGAAGATTTACATTTTATACCTGATTAAAATTAAGATTATTGCAACTCAATTAGAAAATTATTCATTCATAACAAACCCCACCTCTTACTGCAAACGCAGACAGTCCCATAACACGATTACTCGAGACAGCGAGTGTCAACCCCAACAGTGGTTCATGCATAGGGTGATTCAAACGATTTGATGTTTTTATTTACATACGCTCTTCACAGAGTTAGCGGTTACAGCTCAGTATTTATTGTGCAGGCATTTTCACAGTTGCGTCGCACTGACTGAATACATTTGAATATTGCATAGCCACATACATACACTCGACTTATATATATATATATGAAATTGACTCACCGGTTGGCTAGAATTAGTTAATTGTTACTAGTTACAATTTTATAATTAAGATTCGACTAATTTTAAGCTCAAAAATTCACTTTTTTATAAGTTTCCAGCTCATGGCATTTATTATAAGTTATTATATATTTTAAGATCATACAATTCTTTCATCTTTCCTCCTATCGTTTCAATGTTAAATTATATGTTCTTATTTCGCCCATTAATTTATTCTCTTATTTTTAATATTTCGTGGTTGCGTTTTTTTCTACTATTCTGTTCTACGCTAAAAACGGGCTTTTCTTTTTTGGTTTTTTATTTTGTCTTTGGAACGCCAAACTACCTATTTTTTTTATCATACATGAGTTTCTTTATTCTTTCTCTGAATTTCGCTTACACTCAAAAAGAACGTTTTCCGATAACACCCACACACACACACATTAATACCAACACCACTCCTTGTGCACCCTCATACACACCGTCATACACATATAGAGAAGAGAAAAAATAAAGAAATTTGCTAGGAATAATTTTTAATAAATTTGAAGTGAAATGAGAAAGTAACTTTTTAGAGATGAACGCCAATACAAATGTTGTAATGTAAAGCGCTTATTGCAATAAACTTGATTTAACAACATCCAAATTGTTTTAATTGTTACGCATGCATTGTTTTCGTTTTTGTTTTGTTTTCAATTTGACCTTGACCCTTGCCCCCCCCCTGACCCAAAACAGCAATCATTGGCCTCTCATTGAACTGTCGGCCACCGTGCCCCACATACACACACCCACTCGAATAGACAATCAACGCGTGACCAGTGTCAAATCGAATCAGTTCCATGCGTGTCACACTTGCACACCGCAACTTAACATGTATGACTATTTTAACGCCATCTCTTTCTCTTTTCTAGTAGATTTAGCAAATATCAAGCAGCTCACAAATCCATAGATCAAAATCAAGCCCATGTATAAAATATAGATAATCAAAATCAAAGCCGATTTCGGAAAACGCATTCAAAAAAGAAGAATGTAAACCAATTCAAATCCATTCAAATTCAACTCAAATCAAACCCAATCGAATTGGCTCATATCAAATCAAATCGAATCAATTCAATTCAAACCAATCAAATGGCATCATATCAAATCGACTCACATCAAATCATACTGACTCAAATCATATTCAACCAAATCATTAGAAACTCATTTAATATCTCCTCCATTTCCACACTTTGGCTTTTGCATTGCACTTTGGGAAGAAAATCAATATATAATATCCCGTTACTAATAAAGAACTATTTTTTAACGCACGCACACATAGCCCCACACACACACAAACACATTTATACGTATTAACATTCATATTAACATGTATCCATTTTGGTTGTGTAAATGAATAAAGTATATGTTTGCTACTTACATCTTAGAGAATTCATCTTTTATTTGTACAATTATTTTGTAGTTTTGTAATGGTTACGTTTCGGAATGATTTCTACTTGTGGTCCTATTATATTTTCATTACATAACTCATTTCTTTCTGGTTCTTTGGTGTTTTGGTTATTTGTATGAAGCGAAATGGAAACGAAAAACATGACAAAATCCGAGCAAAAATGAATGTTAAATTTCGTTTTCTGTATTAGTTGGATGATTATTTGCAATTGGCCTTTGTGTTGTGACGAAAAGCGCTCGCCGCGAATCTGTATTAACCCACTGCAAGTCTAACCATGTAGTAACTTACCAACAGCAAAAGCGCAGTGCGTTCACGCCAAAGATTACAACATTTTGTTATGCATACGAAACGGCGTTACTATTGTGTTTATTCAATTCTACTTATTTTACAATTAACATATAAACGATTAATTGTGAGACACACCCCCACCTCTACCCCGCCCCCTGTCCCGAAACCACCGATCCCAGCTGCTTGTGTGTGATATTACAGTGCATTTCAATACAACCTTACAAAAGTTCGATGTTGGAGCACAGCCGGTAGGCCACCACCTCACAACGCCGAACCACAACAGCCCAGCGCGGGCACTTGTCGCCTGTGTGGGCTTGTATACCAGAGCAACTGTAAATCGTATAGTATTCAATGTATTTACTCCACTTTCCCCCTCCGCACTGTGCCGCCATACTTGTTGGTTGGCTCTGGCATGATGCTGCTGCTGCTGCTTTCGACGATTCTGATGCTGACTTGATTGGTCTTTGAGTTTTCACCTCACTTAGAGCCTGTAGGGATTTTCGTTTGCGGGTATGGCTTTTCTCTCGCTTGTTGTTTATATCAGGAAGTTGTGTGTGTGGTCGATGTCCATGAAATCTTGAATGAAAGCAAGTTCGAGGAGATTAACGATTACGGTGTATTGAGCAGTTCATTACATAAAAAAAAAAACCAAAAAACTATAAACTGAAACACGAATAAACCAATAAAAACGATTTATNCAAAAAACTATAAATCGAAACACGAATAAACCAATAAAAACGATTTATAAATGCAATATAAACATTAAAAGCATTTTTATTGATTTCGCAAAATAAATTACAAATCTACCATTATTCACTTTTTCAGCACACAATTTGTAATTCCTAATGCAATTACCGAAAACAAATTCAAATTGAATAACTAACACAAGATTTCTGAATGAAAATAAATTAATACAATTATTATACAAAATAAAATATATACTAGAGACGTGTATAACACAAAGGCTTTTTTACTTCCCCCACCACCACGATCATTAAAGAAACTCCATCATCTCATCCAATCAGATTGAAATGAAATTCAACATGCATAAACACAAACTCACCTCACCCCAACTCACACAAAACACATACACATACGCATACACGTGCACACCTAACTCAGTGGCGGCTGATCGATCATACGCGAATGCACTTGTTTCAAGTTCGCACCGAACGCAACTCGTTGGAGCAAAGCTCAAAGCGAACAACTAAAACACGTGCATTGCCGATGATGATCAAAAGCCAAATCATACAAGACATANGAACACGTGCATTGCCGTTGATGATCAAAAGCCAAATCATACAAGACATACCATACCGAACCGCATAGAACCCAACCAACCAACCAACCGCCCACCCACCAGACACGGACTACACCAACACTTACACAATAGTTAGAAAGAAAAAGCAAAAGACAGAACAGAAACATCATTTTACCGTAATGTTTTCGTTTGGTTTCTTCCGGTGCATTCATATGTACGTGCATATGCACATATGTACATATGTGTATATGTGTGCATATGAATGTATGTGTGTGATTTCATTTTCGTTAATCCTTTTTTATTATTCTTAACTTGTTAATATTTCTTTTATCGAATTCTTTGATATTTTTTTGTTTCGTATACGTTGTAAATGAAATTTAATAATAAATGAATCGAATTGAATTGAATGCTGCTAAAAAGTCATTGTTAATCTCTTCGAAAACTCTCTTAAAGGTTTCCTGGAATAAGAACTACAACTGATCTTATATAAACAAAAGGTAGGTTGTTTTCTCACTCTCTTCCTCTCACTCACTCACTCACTCACTCTCAATCTCTCACAATCACCAACAACATTTACTCATCAATCCATTTCATACCCTGTCATACACTGTCAAACTCTGCACATCATACCATACCGTATCACACCAACAACTTACATGCTTGAGTAGCCTTTGAAATCCGTTAACCCATATAGTGGAACTGTTCGGAGAATCTTTGTCTATCATTTCGTTCGATAATTTCAATGAAATTCGTTTTTGATTTTGGAATGCGAAATTGAGAATTGGTTTATTGCTTATGTTGTTTTACGTTGTTGTTGCTTTGTGTTTTTTTTATTATTGTGTATACCGGCTGAACTGTTCTGTTTATTAACTGTTATGTTTAAGAAGGCATTTTGTTGAAAGGACACGAATACACACACACACTCACACACACACACACATATATATGTATATGAAACTACAACAACGTCCCCCAAACCCACCAACCGCAATTTCTTACCAACCACCCCTCCCTCCCTCTCCACCACACACACACACACTTTTACACCACATAGTCTTCTGCCGCTATTGCAACTATTACTCTACCTCACTACACTAAAATATAGCTTTATGTATTGAAACAAATGAAGAAATTCCTTAGAATAAAAAGAAAAAAAATATTGAAAATTCTTACCAAACAATTGTACTCTTATATAGAATATTATGAGTAACGGTAAATATGGAGAGTATTATAAATGACAACAACAACAATTTTTCGGTTTTCTCTTATCTCCACCAATTGCAGGCCAACCAAGCAAATACTCCAAACTCGACTTCCTCAACAACAACAACAACAGCATTATCATCAGCATCATCACAATCAGCAGCAGCAGCAACAACAACAACGATCCCAACTAACACAACAAACCAACACGAAGAAAGTCTTACCAGTGAAGACGGTGCGAATTTTTCGGCAACATCCACAATCGACGAACTCAACATTGACGAGCAGCAGCTTTGTGAGGGCGATGAGCTGCAACAACAACAGCAACAACAATACGACGGTGACCTCAACGACAGCAGCTCCATCATTGATTCGAATGTCAGCGGTGATGACATTCTAAATGTGGACATATCAAGTAAGTTCAACGTGCAAACAATAACAACAAAAACCATATGCATGCATGACTGATGGTGAATTTCACATCTTTGCATCTGCATGACATGCAAATCTCACCATTCTCAAATTTTCGCACCCTGGTTTGTGTACATGTTGTTCTCGCAGACTTCAATACACCAATCAATTATATCATATCCTCTGATTTTGTATTTTCACTTACAAATTGTAGGTATTAATTTAATTGCTTCGAGCGGCGACACCGATTCGGATGCACCGCCAAACAAAAAGCCACGGTTCTCCATGCAGCAGGGTGTCAAGCAAATACAACAACAACAACAGCAACAGCATATATTAATCACACAGCGACGCATTGGGCAAAAGCCAACAGATGGCAACACGGAAATCTCCTCGCCGAACTCTTTGAAGTTCATTAAGAAAGCCACGCCAGGCGGACGCGCTGGCGCTGTCAATGCTCTAGCCACAACAACCACAGGAATCCACACGACGACGTCGCCCATGGCCAAAGCGCAACAGCCAGTGAAGCGTATCGACATCATGAACAATGTCGTTGAATCGACGCTGGACGGATCTTCTACGGTAAGCGATGATTTTGCGGCATGAAGGAGATTTGTGTGAAATGATGGTGTGTTGCAGAGGAGCTTGAAGATCCACAAGGAGTCGCTGAAGAACGACATGCTGTACAAGCGCTCGTTGCTGGAGCGCAACCTAAAGGACGCCATCACCAAGGAGATTGAGGCCACAGCCAATGCCGCCTGCGCCAACAGCGGCGGCGAGAAATCGGAGTCCTCCGAGAACAGACCGTTGATGGGGCACAACCGGTAAGTGACGCTGCGGCCGCCAACAGTTCCGCACTGCCAACGGACAATCTTTTTGCAGGCCACGCAAGCAGTCGGGCAGCGGGCCGCGTGCCCTGTCGCCGCCCACCAACAACGTGCACAGTCGCAGCTCGCTGGCCGCCGGCAAGGCACGGAGAATGCGCAAAAAGGAGAAGCTGTACTGCATTTGTCGCACCCCCTACGACGACACCAAGTAAGTGGCTTGCGACATTTGGGTGATGACATTTTGGTGATTGCCGCTTTGTAGGTTCTATGTGGGCTGTGACCTGTGCAGCAATTGGTTCCACGGCGACTGTGTGAACATCTCCGAGGAGGTGTCCAAGAACCTGTCCGAGTTCATATGCGAGGACTGCAAGCGGGCCCGCGAAACCCAGGAGCTGTACTGCTCGTGCCGCCAGCCGTACGACGAGTCGCAGTTCTACATATGCTGCGACAAGTGCCAGGACTGGTTCCATGGCCGGTGCGTGGGCATTGTGCAGAGCGAGGCGGAGTTCATCGACGAGTACGTGTGCCCGGAGTGCCAGCGCAACACCTCGGTGAACATGGCCAACATGAAGAAGCTCACCGAAACAGAACGCACCGAGCTGAAGAAGATCATCCGACAAGTGCAGGTGGGTTCGTCGGCTCGCCCCAGGGCGCATGACCCGACACAGTTGTAACCGTCTTGTGTGTGATCTCAAAAACAGGTGCACAAAAGTGCTTGGCCGTTCATGGACCCGGTGGATCCCGACGAGGCCCCCGACTACTACAATGTCATCAAAGAGCCAATGGGTATGTACACATTTGCGTCGCGCTCTGAGTGTGGGTTGCAACTCAGCTCCCAACTGTATCCCTAGATTTGCGTAAGATCGAGAGTAAACTGGACAAGAACACCTACACCAAGCTGTCCGAGTTCATTGGGGACATGACGAAAATCTTCGACAACTGCCGCTACTACAACGCCAAGGAGTCGTCGTTCTACAAGTGCGCCGAAACGCTGGAAGCCTACTTCGTGCAGAAAATCAAAAACTTCCGCGAAACTGTCGTCGGCCAGTCCTAAAGGGCAACACGGCCGCCACACCAACACAACATAACACAACACCAGATGCAAACACCTTCCAACCCGGCCCCGTTTAGGGAGACGCTGTAATAGATATTTGTTTTCTATGTTCACATATTTATGATTTCCACTAAGCGCAAATAACCGTTTTATATATATAGGAATAGCTCTAATTCCCATGATAATGTATTAGGTTTAAATTTTTCTTTCAAGATTTTTACAATTTAACATTTAAATTTAATCGTATGACTTAGGACCCATTGATTGAGGCATGTTCGTGAATAATGTGCGCATTAGTATGTAGGCCCCCCCAGCAAAAGCACTTAATAGTTATGTTGTAAGCGCCACATTGTTGGTCTCCTGTATATATGGCTTTTGTAACATAGACTAAGATAAACAAAACTAAACACCATAGAAATTAAGCGAAATTGATGGAAATTAGTGTAAAACGTACAGCAGATCCAAGCGATTGTGTTGTCGCATGCAAAACGGATCTTTTTAGCATTATTTATACACGTGCAAATCATTAAAAAATACATACATATATACATATATGTATGTATACATTATATAAGTGAATTAATTGGTCATTAATACAAAATAAACACGAATCATAAGTGGTTTTCTTTTAATTGCGTTCTTTCGCTTTGCGTTGACTCATATGCTCACTCGAAAGTGCGTAACTGTTCTTTCAATTGTGAGCTGATCAGCTGAAAGTGAAATCAAAGACATGATAATGCCGTTACGCAGCGAAATTTGTTGTTATTGTGGGATTTTAAACAGCAATTTAANCTTGGGGGATTTTAAACAGCGATTTAAAACAAATTGAATCGTTTATTAATTTCTTAAGAATTTAAGTANATTGTGGGATTTTAAACAGCAATTTAAAACAAATTAAATCGTTTATTAATTTCTTAAGAATTTAAGTTTTAAAAAATGTCCGCTAAGCACATGAAATTCAACAAAGTGCAATATTGCGGCGCATAAATTGCGTATTCTGAAATTAAAGTTGTGGAATTTTTTATTTTTACTCATCATATCCATTGNCGGCGCATAAATTGCGTATTCTGAAATGAAAGTTGTTGAATTTTTTATTTTTACTCATCATATCCATTGTCTCACCTTTTCGGTCTAGACAGGCGAAATAGTTCATTTGGCATACGCTTTNGTTGTCTAAACAGGCGAAATAGTTCATTTGGCATACGCTTTGGAAGCGCACGAAACACAAGGCCTGCATGTCGAGGGCGCACAGCCACTCCTGGTCCAGCGGCACATCGGGGCACTCCAGCAGCTCAGCGTCGCATTCGATGGCGGCTCCATGGCCTTGCAAAGCTTGATGAAGATTTTCGGGGGTTATTCAAAGGGCAACTTCCGGGAGCTCTGCATCTTAGACATACCGCTTGCGACCAGTAAGAAAAGCACACTCAACGGCAAATTGGGAAAAGACATTTCAGCACTTGCAATGATTTCATAAAACTATGGGGCGGGTGTAAATGTTGGGCAATATAAATACGAAAACACGTTACGTTTTTGTTGTGCAACAATGGTAAGATAACGAATCATCAACATTGGGTTTCGATAAAATTCGTAGAAAATATTGGCATTTTGTGTTTCGTGGTTCTCTTAAAAGTACTTTATTCGATTTGCTTAGTAGTAAGTTTGTTTGTCCTAATGTACGTTTGGGTGTTATTGCGATATTCGATTGCGGTTCGTGTTGCTGGCGACTCCAAAAGGGATTCCCTCCGCTCTGGTCTCTGGAACATTCTCAAGTGTAGGGCCTGCGGGCATTGGTGCGGCCGCTCGCACTCATCTTATCATTAAATTGTTCTACAAATTATTACGAAAATGTAATGTGGAAATGTTTTGTTTGTTTGCCGTGTTCAGAGTGGTCGGCCGCTGCGTCTCAACGGCGCTTCTTTTTATCTTGTTTTCGCATTTTGCGATGTTTCAGCAGCTGCCCGTCTACGCTGTGCTTTGGATCCTACAAAGTCGGTGACAAATGACAAAATTGCAGGTACATTAAATTGATATAATGCCGAAGCAGACTCGAGATGGTACTACCTCATGGCCGTTGTCGCTGGCGTTGCAGTCGATATCCGAGGCTGGCAAGAGAATCGATGAGAAAATGCATATCAACTGGAAGATGGCGCCGACAAACAGCGCCGAATGCAACACCGTGCTGAAGATGTCGTCGTCCCCGTATTTGTCCAGTGATGCTGGGGTCGCCGTGGCCGTGTTCGCATTCATTGTTCAATTCAACAATTTACACTTGGTCAACCGACGTCCAGTAAGAGATTTTTCAGTACGATTCGTATTGTTGTTGTAAAACACAAANATTGGTCAACCGGCGTCCAGTAAGAGATTTTTCCGTACGATTCGTATTGTTGTTGTAAAACACAAACAAACTCAAGAAATGGGTGTATACATAGAAATTTGTTATTGATTTTCTGCACTGCCCTTTCGTGGTTGTGTTTGGGAATATTTTATACATGACTCTCCCGGTGAAAGAGCCATTGGGATTTTACTTACAGAAAAGTAAATGGAAAAACGAGTTTTAGTGGTAATCTTTATTAATTTTCTGCTTATAGAATAGGTGGTTTAATTAAAATTTTAAAGGTTTTGAGACTTTTACAAAATCAGTTTTAGAAAATTTAGAAAATCCCGTGACAACAATATTACCACTACGAACAAACTTCGCATTTTATAAAAATTAAATCTTTTAAAAATTGCTCATTACAACTTACAATTTTATACTCATTGCTAAGATAATTTCATTAGAATTTTGTTGGTTGCATCTACTTACGGTTTTTACAAAACTTTTGTGAAAAATAAAAATAATAGCTGAATTCATATCAAGGCAACAATTTCCATGGGAAATAAGAACATTTCTGGTTGTTGTTGTTATGTAAAAATAAATCAGCTGATTCGTGTGAAAAAACCGTACTTGGTTTTTCATGTGAAATTCCTTATTGCAAAACCCGAAAAAGTGTTTATAAAATTGTGAAATGGCGCGCTTGGGTATAATTGTAGGCCGTCAGTTGACCGGGGCCCGTGTCCAATTGCCGGCGGTGGTGGTGAGACGTCATGCGTCCACGAAACCCTCGGCCGGCATGAACACCCTGAAGTTGGCTTTGATCGGCACAACGCTGGGCGCCGCCTCGGGCACCGCATACTCGGTGTACAGCAACTGGAAGGATCAGAGCGCCCACATGGAGCACGAACGTCGGCCGCCGAAAATCATCGAGGCCATGCCCGCCGTGAAGGTCACCAAGCGCTATGCGAACGCCAAAGACACCAGCGGCATGGACATAACGCTGTTCCAGTTCCAGACGTGCCCCTTCTGCTGCAAGGTGCGTGCCTTCCTGGACTACATGGGCATATCGTATGCGGTGGTCGAGGTGGATGCTGTCCTGCGTCAGGACATCAAATGGTCGGAGACGAAGAAGGTGCCCATGGTGCTGATCGGACTGCCCGACGGTCGCTACGTCCAAATGACCGACTCGAGTGCGATCATCTCGCTGGTGGCCTCGTACCTGAACGATCGCAGCAGCGACTTGCGCGAACTGGCCGGCTACTATCCGGGCATCACGTTCTTCGACGACGCGGGCAAGAAGAAGGAGGACATCATGAACAAGTACTTCCTCATGTACAAGGACCACACGCCCAAGGGCCTGACGAACGACATGCAAGAGTATGTATGCCATGGGCCAAGGGGGAACTTCTACTGACACATTTTCGCAGGAGTGAACGCAAATGGCGCACCTGGGCCGACTCGCATTTGGTCCATCTGATCTCGCCGAACTGCTACCAGACGTTGGGCGAAGCGCTGGAAACGTTCGAGTGGTTCTCGCTGGCCGGCGAGTGGGAGGTGCACTTCCCGAAGTGGGAACGCGACCTGATGGTGTACGCGGGGGCCACGGCCATGTGGGCGATAGCGAAGCTGCTGAAGAAGCGGCACGGCCTCACGGACGACGTGCGCGGCCACATGTACGAGGCTTTGGACAAGTGGACCGACGAGCTGAAGAAGCGCAAGGTGAAATTCCTGGGCGGCCAACAGCCGAACCTGGCCGACTTGTCGATCTACGGTGTGCTGAGCAGCATGGAGGGCTGCCAGGCCTTCAAGGATTGCTTGGCGAACACGGATATCGGTAGGCTATTCATTTTCGTCACCACCTCCAAATCACGGCGTTTGCCCTCTCGCTTTCAGGTAATTGGTATTACGCCGTCAAGGATGTGGTGCAAAAGAATCGCGGCGTTCTCATCCGAGAGCGCATCGAAGGCAAATCGCCGCAATTGCTGGGCTCCGGCGCATAAAAGGCGAACGCCGTGCGTTGCATTCATCTGTATGTGCAGACATCATATTGAAACCAAACATCCAAGCAAAAATGTTCTACTCAAAGTTACTTAATTGTTTAAGTTGGCGATGTTCCACCAAAAGTTTATGACCCTATTATTTATACATATGTTAATAAATTTATTCTATTCAAGTTAATCACGGACAATTACTTTGTTCGGTTACCAAATTTATCAAATTTTAATTAAGTTCAAAAAAATCAAATTGGTTGTCTATATTTCAATGTGGTGATAGCTATCCATCGAAATTCACTTATATATTATAAAAATAAAACTAAATTAAAACTGATTAAAAGTTTAAACAAAAATTGAAAATATTTTTATAATTGCAGACGCCCTCTTTTGGTCATATTTTTAACCTAACAATTTGACCTTTT
>JXPZ01000886.1:0-11302 GCA_001014575.1 Themira minor
CTCTCTCTCTCTCGCTTCCCCTATCTTTTGATCAGTGATGGAAATTGCAGTGTTTTTAATAAGATCATAGGTATATGCTTTTTTGTTGTTGTTGTATTTGTTGTCGCCGATTTTCATTCCAGAATCAAGAGTGCGCTATGGTCGAATGCATTCCGTTCGGTTTACATTTGTCTGAGTCTGACGAAAAGTCTCATTATCGTTAAATCGAACGTTCTCGCTCTCTCACTCTCAGTGTACCGAATTTGATCCCGTCCCCAATACCACTCCGAAAAATATATGCCATTGTGGAAAGTTCACGAGCCCATTTCATTTGTGCATCATCAAAGCCACTGGCCACCGGCCACCAGCCACAATTACCCGTGCTCACCGATTACGCCAAATAAACGGCCAGCCAGAGAAATTTCTGCGGTTTCGATACTTAATGCAAGGGCATCCGTATGAATTGTGTTGACTGCTGCTAAGGGAAAATATCGAAAAAAAACACAAAACATTTTCCCACTATTTCAAATAAATTTCACAGGAATTAGTGAAAACGTGTGCCCAAAAAACATTCTTTGACCACACTCATTGATTAACAAGAAAACAACAACAACTGCAAATGCAAGTCTTTGCAAGCAACAGCAGAAAAAAAATGGAAACTAGCTTTAGAGGATGCACGGCCGTTTGTGCAACACACAAAAAATTAGCAAGGAATGGAATGTTGTAAACAAATCGGCGGAATTTTTTTTTAAACATGTTTTTTCAATTATTTTTTTAAAAATTGTTTTCATGAATTCTTTGCGTAATTTTTAGCACATTTTCTTAATATTGCTGCCGAGTAACCAAAGATAGTTTATCAAAGTGCCCATATGTGAAAAAATTGATATATAACAAAACTTCGAAATTCTGTACTCCATTTANTATTCATGAATTCTTTGCGTAATTTTGAGCACATTTTCTTAATATTGCCGCCGAGTAACCAAAGATAGTTTATCAAATGCCCATATGTGAAAAAATTGATATTTAACAAAACTTCGAAATTCTGTACTCCATTTATTAAAACTTTTCAGCCTTAAACAAATATTTATAATATTCAAATTCCTCGTAAACCTTCTTCTANTAAACTTTTCAGCCTTAAACAAATATTTAATATTCAAATTCCTCGTAAACCTTCTTCTATATCCCCTCCATCGTATGAATGCCATTGAATTAACGAAATCGAGAAATTTCAGTTTTTGTTTAATTGCGAATTTTTATTGGCACGCTTTAGGCCTTCTTTAATTAAGCAATTCCATTGTAATTGACGGTGCGTTGTTACGCACTTATCATAATTAAAAAAAAAGCTTCACTTTGAAGAGCCCAATCAATCACTTACCGAACGGGACCGCTTTTGATTTTTTTATTTGATTTTATTTATTTTTGATGAATTTCTCGTGTCCGTAATAGCGTATGGCGAATGCATGCGATAACAGTACCCTGAAACGTTCACAGTTGGCGTTCGTTCGTTTTGACTAGAAAGTTGTCAATGCTTTGGGTGGCGTCGGTGGTCGTCCGAAGCGAATGATTCTGTATGCAGTAGCGCGCGGAGGTGTGTCAGTTCTCTCAAACGGCATGCACCTCCCCCCTAATAGCACACATACTCAATAAATGGCTTATCAATGTACCGTAATTATCGTGTTGGGCGATTTTTCGAGCGAACCCAAAGGTGAAACATGAAAATGTGTACAATATTGTTTCTTTTGTGAGGGATTGCGACATTGCCGTCGTCGTTGCACGTGAAGCCACTTGTTACTTTCGACTTTCTTTTCGTTGGCTATTTTCGTAAGCAATTTACACCTTCAATTTGGCCAATCATCGGTGTCGTATATTAGACACGGTGCGTGCCCGATCAAATGCCGTTCGACAATCGCTTGTAAATAAAGTTTTTCTAATTATGGCCGATCGACTGCAAAGGAAATCATATTCCCTCATATTCGAGTGGTTGTTTGGTTTTCTTTCTGTTTTTCGTTGTTTTATGGTTTGTTTGTTTGCATCGGTTGTTGTCTATTTACCAAGTACCGGTTGTGGTGAAGGGCGCTAACGATGTTGGAGAAATTAAATTTGTTGTGGCAAGTGGCACCAACCAGCCAAGATGTTTGCACGAAGGTGTGGAGGTTTCCAAATAAATCCACCGCACTGCACTGCACTGCACGGCAATTAGCAACAACACCGCAAAGGAAATTCCNTCGCACTGCACTGCACTGCAATTAGCAACAACACCGCAAAGGAAATTCCACAAGTTTTGGCAAACCCAAATTTTCACCACGATTTCGGGCCATCGGCGACTTACAAGGAAGAAAATCCTTGTCATATGTTGGACAAGTTGAAAGGGAAACTCAATGAGGAAGTGTGGGAAAATTGTTCTCTTTCAAATTTTTATCGGATCCGCGTAGAGGTTCATGTACTTCTCATATATAGGTGGAAACAAATTTTTATTCATGATTTATACTTTAATTTATGAATTTTGTAATGTTTTTTGAACTTAAAATGTATCTTTGGTGCCTTGAAAGCCATCAATTCATCAGCCAGTCCGTTGTTAATGTTAGTTCATTATATGGTGAGTTCATTAGTTGGCACCATTCTTGACATTCTCGGTGGCATTCTGCACAGGGGCCTTATCGAGAGCATCATTGGCTGGGGCCTCGAGAGCCACATCCTCATCGCATTCGTCGGCCGCAAAGAACATATCATCGTCGTCCTTGACATACTGGCATTCCAGGGCGTCTGGTTCGTAGGCATAGATACGGGCGAAGTTCAATGGCAAGTTGCTCTGGTGGTCACTCTTCATACGAATTCGAGCGTAGCAACTCATGTTCACGAGAATTTCGGGGCAGAGCAACTGGTCGGTCAGCGCCTGGGCCAACGAAATGCGTTTGGTATCGATCGGCTCGTCGCCGATGCGCTCGTCGCCGATGCGCTCGAAACGCTTGCGCAGCTCATACAGAGAGCCCGGTAGTGACGGATTGGTCGGGGTGGCATCCGCCGAGGTGGTGACTTTCTCCGGGCGCTGTAGTGTCGGCTCGATGAAGCGTAGTCCCTTGTAGATGTCTGCGAGCATGCGATTGCGATCAATGGTGACACGCCACATCCAGTCTGTGCTAATCAGCGCATTCAAATCGATGCGTTCGTTAGGGTCCACGCTTAGCATCTGGAAGGACAGGAGGTAATAATGACGAATGAGATTTTGAAGTGCCCTCGAATAGCTCACCTGCAGTATAATCTTCATGGTGTTGTCGGCCAAGAATTCCGGGAACTTCACCGTCATGTCCATCATGCGTATGTCGCGCTCTGTCAACTTTAAGTGTTGGAATGGTGTGACGCTGACGACCATCTCGTAGAAGAGTATCCCGAGGGCCCACACGTACTGCGACTCCTTGGATTGCTGCAGGCTTTCCGGCCCGCGATACTCAATGGCCAGGCCAGGGCGCTTGGCCGATCCGCGGTATGGGGTGTAGCCGAAATCGCTCAGCTTTACGTCGTCCCAGGCGGTGAGCACCACATTCTCGGGCATCAGCGCAAACGGCAAGGTCTCCTCATGCCGTTTTAAGAAACGCAAGGCAATGGCCAGCTGCAAAATGTACTTGACTGCACGCGGCTCGGCCATGCGGAGGCAGCGCAGACGCCGCATCACCATGAAGAGGTTGTCGCACAACGGGAACTCCATCACGACATAGAGGTGAGTTTCGTCCTGCTGTGACATGATGATGCGTGTGTTCATGACATTCCTGCAAGGTATAAAGCTGATGACTACCCTTAAAATACAGCGGGGGGCGGATAAACTTACTCGAAGGCACTAAATATACTGTACTGGTGTAGCGAGTTTTCGAACATGGCTGCGATCAGGGCAGGGGACTCCTCCTTGACCAACACCTTCAGGGCACGCATGTAGCGGGCGGTGCGGATTCTGGTTAGGTCTACGTCGGCAAAGTGTCCCCCACTCAAGTCAAGATTCATCCATTCGATGTTATTTCTAAGAGTGCAAATTCAACATTGCAATTCGAAGAACACACGAGTAAAGGAGCAGTATACTTACTGGCTGTATTTGCGCGCTAAAATATTTTCGGAAGACATCTTGAATAATTAAAAAAAAACTAGAGCTCACGAATTGAACAAGTATGGAGGAGAAATCAAAATGGTATGTTCCCTGTGATGCCCACTTGCCTTTCACACTTTTCGCACAGGCTACTCGGATTGACAAATTTTGTTGAGGACAATTATTGCACAGGCTACTCCGTGCCGTAGTGTTCCTTATTTAATGCGGCTATTGAATTCAAAATAACTGGACAGTTTGTGCCAGGGTTGCCAATATGCCTTTACTGTTAACATGTACTGATCACAAAATTTCAATTTTTAACAAATAACAAATAAAAATCGCATGACTATAAATAAAGACTCATTGATGAATTTCAAAATTGACATTTTTCTCACGAATAATTCTTTTTTTCGATTGCTTCTAAATATTTCAACCGAAAAGTGAAATTTAACGGTACTGTTGAGTACTTCTGCAATATAATCGTCTAAAAGCAATTGCAAATNTTTTGTCACGAATTATTCTTCTTTTTGGTTACTTCTAAATATTTCAAGCGAAAAGTGAAATTTAACGGTACTGTTGAGTGTTGAGTACTTTTGCAATATAATCGTCTAAAAGCAATTGCAAATTTCCCATACAGAGTCGAAATGTAATCGATTGTCAATGTGCTTTGGCAATTATGAAAAGTAATTGGGCAANGAGTCGAAATGTAATCGATTGTCAATTTGCTTTGGCAATTATGAAAAGTAATTGGGCAAAAATGTCCTCCGCAGATGGCCACATTCGATGATCATCAATAACCATTACATTGCATAATTTAATTTTTCAATTTAGTTTTTGTTTTGTTTTCTCAATATATACCGTTCAATTCTATGTGTGCAAATAGCAAATGTTTCCATTTTCCATTCCATAAAAAGTGTGACAATCGGACTGTCTTGCCTAATGGCATTACCTCATGCTCGTCAACTTGGTAAAAGTAGTGACAATGGGTAATTTTTTTTTTTTACTTTGTTAGTACCTAAAAAACAACATAAACTTAATAAAGAAAATCACTTTGTCGAAAAGCCTCATTGCAAAAATAAACGAAAGAAGAAAGTCACAAAAGAAAGCATTTCGCGGCAGACGCAAGCCATAGTAAACATACTTTGGGGCTTTGCGCAGGGCAGTTAGCAATAAATAGCATACGTTTAGGCGACAAACACTCATAAATCCATCAAAACCGAAAGGCCCTGTGGTGTAGTCTTTAAATTTTTGGGCTCATTGGGTAAAGACACTTTGCGGTTTGGCCACAGAATAAACGTCAAACATTGCCGTCATAAACAACCACTTCAACTTTCAACGTTGGTGGCTGCAAAATGGTAGAAGNTCAAACATTGCCGTCATAAACAACCACTTCAATTTTCAACGTTGGTGGCTGCAAAATGGTAGAAGTTATGGTTTGTGGTGGCCGATTTGATGGTGAATTATTTGACCGCATGTCGGTGTAGCGAACTTCACGGTGGCCGTTGGCCAGCCGAACATTAAAATTATCAGAATACATTTTAGCCAAATGCAAAATAATTCAAAATGTTAAAGNATAATATGGGAACACATTTGAGCCAAATGCAAAATAATTCAAAATGTTAAAGTATAATCGAAAATTGTTGATCTGATTACAGTATATGGCCAAATTATTGTATTAGATGAATTAAAGGCGCCACATTGANGAAAATTGTTGATCTGATTACAGTATATGGCAAAATTCTTGTATTAGATGAATTAAAGGCGCCACATTGATATATTTTTGAAGACCCAATCAAGCGAAAAATAAAAAGAAACCCCTAAAAAAGGTTGTCTTAACACTCCCCCGACTGAAGTTATACGGAACTACTAACTTTACAACTAATTGCCAACATAATTCGTAAGCCACCGTCTATTTGTATTAAAATTAAAATTGATCAAAAACCGGTTGCCTTTCTGTAGGTCAACCAAGCAACGCTATGCTGAACCACACCACATTATAACTGTAACATTTTTTGCTTTACTTGTTTGTGCGATTGATTTCGTCGACGGCAACGCCGTTGCCTAGCCAAGCGCTTCAGGCGCTAAGCGAAAGTAATCCAGCTCGTTGTGTGTAATGTTGTGTTAATCTTCGTCTCTCTCAGGTGTACCAGATTTGATGGCAAAATTAGAAATACACTCACTCCGGTTTTTAAATTTTTGGTTTTATTAATTAAATTATTTTACTACAAACGAGCATATTATAAATTAATTACTATTACAATAAATATATGGGAGAACTCAAGGAAACTGCTTCTTGGACGGGTTTTCGGATTTCGGTTCAACAAATGCCCGCATATTTACAACAGTATGCGAACTGCGTGAAAGGAGTGCCTACATGACTACATAAAGCTTCTGTTTCTCATACAACAACTACTCACTACTACGCTACTGCAAACTGACTGACGATTACCCATCAATACATGCGATGATTGTGGGGGATTTGCGGCGCGGTCTCCGGCAATGTCGCATCATCGTTCAGTTCGTTGTTCAGACTGGCAATGTCCGTGTGTTGCGGTTCGTAAGCCGCGTACGGATCACTGCGACGTTCCCAGCCCGGTTGCTGTTGGTGGGATGGGGCACCGTACGCACTACCGTAGCTCGAGGCGGTTTGCACCCCGGCACCGGCTCCATGGATATGCAAGTGGATCTCTTTGTTGTGATGCTGCGGGGTGTACGATGAGGCACCGGGCGATGTCCAGCCACCGCTCGACGCCGGACTCCAGTTGCTGCTGCTGCTGTAGCCGCCCGACCATTGAGGGGCGATGGGCGCCGCAATCGTGTGCTCAATATGGCCAAGACCCGTTTTGAATGTCAGGAATTTGGCCAGTATGGCGACGGCATTCATCACCACCAGCACCTTGACCAGGAACAGCGTCTTCATGCCCAACAGCACCAGAAAGCCGACCATGGCGGAGAGGACGCCAAACTTGAAGACGATCGGAATGAGCGCCATCTGAAGGCGGCGAATCTTGCCGAAGGTACGGCCCTCTGTAACGATGAACATTTCAAAAGTGTTATACAATGCAAAGTTTACGCCAAATTAATAAGAATTTTTAGTTATTTGTGAAATGGGGGGAAAAAGACGCTCCCACTTTCGGCCGAACGACAAACAGAGCTGAACGTGATTTCTCCAGTTTTGTTGGGGAGTTACACACCCATGTTGTATTATATCGCATTCCATTTCCAATGAAAGTGTAAGTTTTGCGGTGTGGAAAATATGGCATCATGATGCTGAATATTAATATTCACAAATCGTGCACGAGGCTGTTCAAACAAAACAGTGCCCTCTCTCTCTCTCACTCTCTTGTCTTGGTCCCACTTAATTGGAAATTAGCACTTAAACGTGTGAAAGTGTATTAACAGGGGAGAGGCTCTGATTTGGTTATGCAAACGCTGATTGAGCAGATCAAGGCAGAAAGTTGTTGCTGAGCGATCTTTCCTCGTTGTGGTTTTCTAATTGGGTGGGTGGATACCGATAATGACATTTTATGAGCGAAAATTTAACATTGAAATGGAATGAAGTCACCAGTGAAAGTGCCCTCAAATATGTTCAATATTTTTGTAGTCTTCAAAGAGAAGGCCTACAATTTTATAATATTTTGTACCGAAAGAAGGTATTTATTTGGAATACCACTTGAATATCTTACAATTGTTACTCTTTCTTTCAATGGTAGGACGGGCATAGTTACTCCAATAAAAGCTAGTTTGACCCANGTACCACTTGAAGATCTTACAATTGTTACTCTTGCTAACAATGGTAGGACGGGTATAGTTACTCCAATAAAAGCTAGTTTGACCCATTTTTCAATGCAATCAATGCAGTAATGTAACCGACATTACTTCACGTTTAAAAACCCCATATTGAGGTCTATTGTTGATTTGCTTTCTTTTGTTCAGTGTCGATGNTACCGCCATTACAACAAATTGAGGTCTATTGTTGATTTGCTTTCTTTTGTTCAGTGTCGATGCAATTAAACCCATAAATATCCCCAAAAAGTTTTTTTTAAAGCTTTTTAAATGAATTTTTGTTTGTTTTCATGGTTTCGGTGTGTTTTGGTGTTCGTTATGAAAAGTGAAAAGCCAACACTTTCGACCCCAATTAACACCCAACACAACAAAAACTCCAATTGCATAACATCCACAGTGCACCAATATTTACCTGCAGTCGCCATCGTTTCAGTACTGGCTGCATCCGCTGTGTCATTGTCGCTGCTGTTGTTGTCGTTCAGCAGGCTTTCTCTGAAATCGTCTCTCACCCAGTTCCAGACGCTTCGCACAATACCCCAGAAACTGAGGGACGTCGTCAACGAGGTGTCATCATCATTGACCGCATCGGAATCGGCATCCTCGACCGCATCGACATCGGCAGTCTGGACGGCTGTTGTCTCCCTGTCCAAGCTGGCTTCCGCTTCCGCAGAGTGCCGTTGAAGTGTTGACATTTTGGCTGCTTCTGTAGGGCAAAGGGCCACCAAGAGAACGCTTACGAAGAGCGCAACAAGTAAACGGCCGGTAAGCTGCGAACGGATATAAAAAGTAAGTAAAACGTTTGATTCTAGGGAAATCGTAATGGTTTTGGTGTTGACAAGTTATGGCCCTTTTCGGGGAATTTCTGTACCTATACAATTTCTTTTGACGAGGTTCTTTGCATTCTCGGTAGGGTACGTTACGGTACACTAAGTTACAACGTAAGGTCACAGGGTCACAGACACACGCCGCACTGTTCATCATATTTCATTGTTGTGGCCTGACAACGCTGCGTATTACCATAAACCGTTGCATGTGTAAGCCATAGGGCCAAACAAAGATATTAAATTATCTAATAACGGTTGTGAATTATCATCAAAAATACAACAAAAGAATAACAATAAAAACTCCAATAAAGTTGAATTAGAATAGGTTTATCGAATAGAAAAAAATATTCCAGAACTTTTCCATTTTTTTTTAATGATGAATGAAATTTAGAAATCTTNTAAATGATGAATGAAATTTAGGAATTTTACTACTTTTGAAAAGCCCGAATTTCGAATTTCTCTCAATTCAATTTCACATTTATAATTAAAGCTCAATTCTAAAAGCATTTCTTAAAAAATTTAATTCCAATCANTTAATGATGAATGAAATTTAGAAATCTTACTACTATTGAAAAGACCGAATTTCGAATTTCTCTCAATTCAATTCCACATTTATAATTAAAGCTCAATTCTGAAAGCATTTCTTAAAAAATTTAATTCCAATCAGCAAATTGAAGAAATTATTGTCGCAAAACCTGCGATACGGACAAGTCCAGTGAAAGCGTTTCAACAAAATTCCCACAAATTTAAGATTAAATTCAATTGAGTTGAAATGGCAATGGCATTGAAAATTACACAGTAGAAAATTTTACTTTATGTGAGCGCCATTAAGCCGTTTATAAGAAAGCAGCACCTCATGGTGGGGCCAACGTGTGGCGTAAGCTGATAAGCGCAACACAACAGAGGCACCCAAAACTGCTATTCATTTGAATTGCAGAATCTCGAAGGAATGAAGGAAGCCCAAGAATGGAGTTCACTTAATGGAGTTACATAATCACGAAAACATGAACGTGAACTTAACGCAACAACAACAAGGGTTGCAAGCTGGGTGGTGTCGTTTGTAATCCACTATCCACATGCCGGTTTCATCATAATCGCCGCAAAGACAAAAACCATAAAATTTTTATTTTCCATATCATTATGGACGGACGCAAGAGAAACGGAGCGAACGACAATGACGATGTGTTTTTGTGTCGCCGCCGCTGATGTTATTCAATTTAGCTTAAGCATTTGTTTGCACAACACACTAACATCTTTATTTTGAAATTATTTAGTTTTGCTTATTGTTTTTTTCTGTTCCTCGGACCATACCGATTATTAGGTGAATTTCATTTGTATAAGCTTTCATCAAATTCGAAAGGTTGCTGGGAGTTGATTGATTGTGTGAAAGGCCATCATCAGTTACCGTTATAGTTTTCACTAATTTCACAGAATTTTTCTCATAGAAAAAGATGTTATTAAAATGCCAACGTTTACCTTTTAATTGTTCTCTGAATTGAAGCGGTGTGCAAAGAATGCCGCCGCCGCTGCTTCTTATGTGGGCCATGTAGTTGACAATGAAGAATGACTCGGGCATATTCATAATTAAACTGTATTTAGCGAAATTGTGCGAGAATTAAGTGAAAGTACTGTTTTGTTAAGGGGCAACCGAAACAACTCCATTTTTTAATTGTAATAATACTTTTCAAAAATTACAATCAGAATTGTAGAAATCTGTAANGCTGTTTTGTTAAGGGGCAACCGAATTGTATTTTTTAATTGTAATAATACTTTTCAAAATTACAATCAGAATTGTAGAAATCTGTAAAAACGTCAACATATTTTTGAACAACAAAAGTTGACGAAAGTTAAGGCATTGTTGATTTTCCATATCAGTACGATGAAAAGAGTACCTAAATTGGTGAGATAAAATGAATTGCATTCCTCTTGGCTCAACAAACGCCGGCTCTTTACTTGACGAACCAAAAGTTTTGATTTGTGAGCAAAAAATCTTCCCATTCTGTAGGTAATTTCTTCAATTCTCTATTTTTAGGAGAGCCAACCCCCCTGCGTTAGGTAGTTGTCACCATGTGGAAGATGGGGCCTCCATTTGGGTTGACCGGTGGTGTAACACGAATTGCTCGAAAAAACATCCAAAGTGAGTCATCACATGACGCTCCCCGACTTGCTACAATTATGGGCCAATTAGTAATTACAAATTGTAGCGGGAATCACCGAAATTGTTTTGTGATTTTTCGCATTGAAAACACCAAATCTGCTGGCCATTTAGTAAACCGAACAAAAGCTAACTTAAAGCCAACAATTTGCGTACCAGTCACTCAAATTACCCCCCGCTGAACATTAAAAATATTTAAAAGTCCATAAAAAATTTTACACTATTGCCATAATTAAATTTGTCTAATGCACAGCCCCAGCAATTATGGTGCGTTTTGTGTGTGTAATTTTCAAACGAGATCATGTCAACGCTCATTCAAAAAGGTCATAGCTGTTATCTAATTGTGGGACAACAAAATTACATATGAAAACAATAAACGACAACAATAACGAAGCAAATGGAAAACATTGTCAAATTCCGTTATGTTTAATAGCAATCGTGAGCGATTATGCGCGAATATGCGAAGGAACTGTGTAACAATTTGAA